>JAEQBH010008166.1:0-140650 GCA_016808115.1 Tetrastigma voinierianum
GAGCCATTAAAGCAATTATAGCCCTACATACGGACTGGAGTGTCCAAGCTGGGCTCCATGCATTCTTCAAGATATCAAGGCAAATCTCTCCTGTCTGCAGAAAAGAATAATATTAACAATTAGAAATAATTAATACTTAATCAGCAGCTGCCTCACAGCCGCATCAGCATTTGTCCAAGCTTTCATAATCATAATCATATTTATTTCATAATAAATATGGCTCACCAGAAGCTGAGCTAATTCAGAAGACCAACCAGTTGGCCATTTTCAAAATGAATAAAATTTTTGACACTCTTGCATTTCTTTCAGATTTCAATGGGTTCAGAATTGATGCCAAAGAAAGTAGAAACACAGTAGTCATCGTTAGAGCTTTTGTTTCCTACTTCATGCAAATCTTCTCCAGTTTCTTATATAGTCCAGCTAGATTTCTTCATCCAAAATTTAATAAGGTTGTGCAGTCATCGTTAGAGCCAAAGAATTGATGCCAAAGAAAGTAGAAACATTGTGCAGTCATCGTTAGAGGTTTTGTTGCCTACTTTTCATGCAAATCTTTCCCAGTTTCTTATATATTCCAGCTAGATTTCTTCATCCAAAATTTAATAAGGTTCACAGAGAGAGAACCATACTGATAACATTTCTTGTTTTCATTTTTTTTTTTTTTGATACGTAAAAAAGGAAATCTATTAAAAGGGGGCTAAAAAGCCCAGCCCCAAAGGAGTACACAATACTAGGGCTCGCAAAATTTGACATGACACGTGAACACCCATACTTAACCCAAATACTAGCTTTAGTGGTTTGGGCTGAGTTTAATCGTGTTTAGTCATATCTGCTGGACCCATCTAACACGTTTAATAAATGGGTATATTCGTGTTGACCTGTCTAACACGAATTTGACCCGAATTTACCCGTTTAATTATTATATTAATTAATTAAACACTTATTGTAAGCTTATTTATGCTAAATACGGATTATTAATTATAACTCTATTAATTTAAATAATAAAATTAATAAACATGTTAAATTTAATATGTTATTTGTGTTAAATATGCATGAATGATTAATTATAATTCTTATTATTTTAAATAATCAAAATTAATTATCATATCTGTCGACCGCCTAACACGTATAATAAATGCGCTTGAGCCTGCCAGAGAATGTCGACATGCTTATTATTCAGGCTCTGGTTTGGGTCGGGCGATCGCCGACACGATCCGTATATTGACACACACTAACACTAATCTAATAACACGAATTGCCACCCCTTACACTAACACCTGTGCTATACAAAAGCAATAAAAACAAAAAGACCCACCTAGCCCCCAAGATTAACCCTTAGCCAATAAGGCAATAAGGTTAGCTACAAAGAATCACCCCATAACCGCCCCGCCAAGAACAAAAAGAATAGACAAAAGCAATTTCTAAGTTTGTCGAGGAGAACCTACTTTCAAACACCCACTCTATTCCTTTCCTCCAAACTGTCGTAACAAACAAAAGGAGGAGCCCTAAGCCATTCTTTCACTTTTCCGACAGGATATTGTTCCAAATTAAAACTACCTGATACCTACTGGGCACCCAAGCAACTCCCATAGGCATCAACAAAAAGGACCAAATTCCCTGGACCATGGGGCAATGTAACAACAGATGCTCAATGTATTCTTCATCTTTCCTCTGTTTGCAAGGGAGAAACCCCACTTCTTGAGTTGATCCATTGTTAATACTCTTCCCCCCACCAAGCTTCCCAAGCAAAGAAACCCATTTTGGAAAGAGGCTTGTCTCTCTCTCCCCCTCCAAAAAATCTAAGCTTGATTTCACTAAGAAATGGCCATCTTTTGTAAGCTTCCAAGCTCTTCTATCCTCTTCAAGGGGGTTTATCTTTTCATCCTTGATCAGATTAAAAAGATTTTCCACCATCTCTAATTCTCAATCATTAAAATGCCTTTCAAATTGGAGATCCCATCCCCTTCAGCTCTCCCACAGCCTAAACCTTCCTTCTGAACTTTACTAGACAAAGGTATAAAGTATAGTGGAAAAGCACACTTATGTCTTCACGTCTACACATCCTCCAAGAATTTGATTTTGCTTCCATCACCTAAAACAAGGCCGATGTGTTGCTTTATAGAGAAGGATTCTTCAGAAGATTTCTTCCATAAACCCACCCCAAAGTCAGCTTCTCGCAGCCTCTTTGTAAGCTTAATCTCTCATTCCATTTTATCTCGATAATGGTTTTCCAGAGGCCTTCTACCTCTACCCCAAACCTCCAACACCATTTTCCCAAGAGAGCCTTATTGAGAGAAGAAAGTTTTCGGATTCCCAAACCACCCTATCCTTGCTTGAGCTCACAATCTTCTAATTGACATTGTGGATTTTCCTATCCAAAGCTCCTCCACCCCATAGGAATTCTCTTTGGATTCTTTCAAGTCTCATGCTGATTGCCTTAGGGATTCTGAAGAGGGACATGAGGTAAGTAGGCATGCAGGAAAGGGTGCTTGAATCAACACAAGTCTTCCCCCTTTGGAGATGTATTGCCTTTTCCATAAGGCCAATCTCTTCCGAAACTTCTCCTTAACAACATCCCAAACATTTTTTGTTTTCATTAGTAATCATGATTAGTAAGATGATAAAGTCACCTAAGGCGATTGTATAGAAGATTTTTTAACCAACCAATTGAAAGTCTAACTGGTAATATAGGTGGGCCAACAATGCGTATCAATCCAATTTGGGCTTCAACCATGACACTTCAATCCATGGCTAGTTTTATTCAAATTGTGAGGTTCGAACTCGTGATATCTTCCAAAACAAGCTCTCAAATACCATGTTAAGCTACCAGATCTAAGAGCAGATATTGTTAGGTAAAGGATGGCTAATAACGTCATAAATTAGGGCCAAGACAATCTAACTCCATTTTGCAAGCAATCTTCTTTAGGTTCAACAAATTGGGGAAAATTAACATGAGAAGGGGTTTGAATTTACGATTTCCTCTGATGAAGTCACCTTCATCAAGCAACATAGAGATACAAAGTGGTGGGAAATGAGACCCGATACCATGTTAAACAATGAATTAATCTAAAAGTTTAAGCAATTAGGCAGTAAATTCATACCTTGAAATGCACATTTGGATGAAATATCTTTGTTAAGAACCGAACTTGAGGGGGTTGCAAGGGATACTGTTCAGGAACGGCAAAAGCAAGCTGGAAAACACCACCTTCGAAAGGCGTCTCTGATGGTCCCTGAATATAAAATAAGCCAAATGAGGCCAGTGAACAATAAATTACATCAAGTTTTCTCCCTTCTAGTTAAGTTTACCTTGATAAGAGCAGTCCATTTGAATATGTTGGAATCATCACAGACAAGTTGAATATCTGGATCTGCTGCTTTTTCCCGCTGCACCTCTTTGTATTCCTTGAAGAGCCTAGCCCTTGATGCTCAAGCACCCAAGCATAATCCATGTAGAAATTTATGGAGAGGGTTTCACTTGAATAAAGTATATCCATTGTGCACTCAGTTCAAAGTAAAAGACTGATAAACATCTAATAGAAGTTTACACTGAACATAGAATAACAAATCAAGTATATGTCTAATGTATGTTCAAGCACAGATAGTACACACTGAAGAGGATGTTGGTATTAAGATACAAGGACTCTACACCATGTTGTTTTACATTGTCGCACAGTCTTGGTGTAGGCTGGGTGAAACTTGCAGAATGATTGTCCTTAATCTGAAGGGTCAAGGAGATACTCACCATATCCTTTAATGGTTTTTATTTGATTTAAACCATTAAGCAGGGAAGGAATACAAATATTTTTTAAAGTAGTTTTGGATTTGTTCTATTTTTCTTCATCCCTTTCGGCTTTTTCTAGTGAAGCTTCTACAAGCATCCCCTTGGGCTTCATTCGACTAGTTTAGAACCTAAAATGCAAAACCAAAAAGTTCACTAATGAGACATTTTCCGACACAACCACCTCCAATGGGTTCTTTAAGCTAAACTCTGATAGATGCTCTTTGGGTCTACTAAAGCATCTAGGTAATAGAGGGTTGCTTAGAGGCAATTTTGGTTTGATGTAAAAGCATTCTATAGTTTGCAGGTCAAGTTTTAAGCATTGAGGCAAAAATTCCAGCCCTTTTTGAAAGGTTGCTGCATGCAAAAGCTTAATGCCTCTCCACTTTTTGAATAGAAGGCGATTCTGCTATTGTGATGATCACGAGAAGAGGCTTGTGGAAGTCTAAGGGCTGGTAGCATCAAATTGTTGATCTTTCAGATATTGAATGTTCCTTTCTATTAGGCTCCCCATAAACCAATCATGTGTGGATGTGTTAGTAAAACATAGAGCTAGACCTAAACATTTGGTTTCTTTGTAGAAAACCTTATACCTACATGAATCAAATAGCATTGCCTAACCCATTTTGATGTGTAGATAGATTTGCATTTTTTAAACAGTATTTGCTTATCATTTATTATATTTCTATTGAGGGTTTTATATATATATATATATATATATATATATATATATATATATATATATATATATATATATATATATATTGATAAGTAAAGAGAAGTATATTAGAGGTGGCACTAAAGTTTGCTCCAACAAAGAGTACAGCGCATACCCTCAACAAGCAAAAAACAAAAACCCCTATACAAAGCAGCCCCTCAACCACTTACATCCCACCTAGTCAATAAACCCAACGAAGGTTAAAGGATCATTCTCTATAGACAACTTACTCTCCGACCAAAGCAAAAAAAAAACAAATATTTTAGTTTCTGTATAGAGTCTATAGACAAAAAATCATCTTTGAAAACAATTTTATTTCTACCCTTCCACACTGTCCAATAAGAAAGAAGGGAGTTGTTTGTCAAACTTTCTTCCTCTTCTTCTCTCACAACAAAAGCACCTTTCCCACCCAAAAGTATCCTCAGACTGCTTCCAACATGATCCACGTGGTACCAAAAAAGAGAAAAAGTAACCCCAAAGAACTCGCTTTGTCGCACGAGTAGAAGATGATCTACCGACTCCTCATATTGTTGACACAAAAAACATCTATTCACTAGAAAACATCTATTAGACTTTCTATTGAGGGTTTTAGATTTGTTGGAAGGATATCTCATCTTTCCTCGTATTTAATATTTTATTGAAATAAAGTGGTTAATCGTGACAAAAACATAGCCAAGATATTCTATCTGTCCCTCATATTTAATATTTTACAGCAACAAAGTGGTTAATCCTAACAAAAACATAGCCAAACAATGGTAGAAGAAGAATAAGATGAGGGTTTTATAATTGTTGGAAGGATATCTCATTTTTCCTCGTATTTAATTTTTTACTGCAATATAAGTGGTTAATCCTGAAGGATATCTCATGTATTTAATATTTTACTGCAATAAAGTGGTTAATCCTGACTAAAACATAGCCAAGATATCTCATCTTTTCTCGTATTTAATATTTTACTGCAATAAAGTGGTGCCAAACAATGGTAGAAGAAGAAGAAGAAGTTAAAATATAAGAATGCCTTGCAGAGTGCAACTAGTTTGAAGTTAAAATATAAGAATGGACTTGTACAGCATGATCCATAATCCCAATAGCACTGCATGTTTACTATGAGAGAAAAGTCATTCTGGCAGGCAAGGATTTCAAAGGCATTCCAGCAAATTACAGGAGTACATGGAAGGCGTACGCCTTCTTCATTGAGACGTTAGAAAGGCATAAAGGCATTCGCCTTTTACGCGTCACAAGCAGATGTGAACACCTTGCAAAAGGCTAATCTAGCCTTCAAAAATTGAAAACAAAAAGTATCAAATCCCTCCCTAAAACTCCAAAAACCCTAACCCATATGGAAATGCACAAAACCCACCCTTCCGTCGAGCCGGTTCCTAACATTGGCAATCTAGCTTCATGAAACCGTCGGCTACCTCTTCTTCATCTCCTCTCATACTATCTTAATCTAGTGAAAAATCTCAAAGCTCCCCTCATTCCATCTTATCCATCCCAACGGCAAAGACATCTTTTTTTTTCTGCCCTAATCTATTCTTGTCTATTCTCACGGCAGATATCATGATTTCGCCATTTCCTCTTATCATTCTTGTTTCTAATTTAGTTATTTTAATATTGAGATTTTGGTAAAAATCATAAAACATAATGAATTCAAACTTCTAAGATTTTTTTAGTATCCAAATATTTTTGATATTATTCTATACAAATTAATATTTTTGATAATTCTATTTTAAAAATATAATAATAAATTATTTTATGAAATATGAACAATAATTTTATAATTAATTATAAATTATATTTTTAGAAAATATAAGCTATTTTATATATTGTATTATTTTAAAATTATAGTTTATTTTTTTAAGTATAGTAATCATTCAAATATTTATTTTTAAAATCACATTTTTAAAAATAAAATTTCTATTGAATTATGTCTTAATATTTTGGTAGAATACAATAATAAATTATTTTGATAAATCATAATATATATTTTTTTATGTATAGTAATCATTGAAAATTTTGCCTTTATTTTATTTTTTTAAGATCACAAAAGGCTTATGTCTCTCCTCACATGAAAACGCCTCGCCTTTCATTTAAAAACATTGCTCATAGGAATTAAACTGATGGTAGAAAATAGCTAATGCTTATAGCAAACAACTTAGACATTAAGTTTATGCCCCACTAAGCAAAATTATGCAAAAATCAACAGAAAAAACAACAAAAACAAACAGAACCCCAAGCACCCTGAAAATAAAGGAAGGATTAAAACAGAAGCATACCTCTGCATTGTTTGCTGCTTGGCAATTCCATTATGCCTCAAAGGTCAAATATGTGAATGTACCGTGATAACTGCAAAATCAGAACATGATATGTATTAAATTTATATGCATAGAAGTCTATAAGTGTGCCATTACTAAACTTGATAAAACCATTCGCTTTTACATTATATTAGTCCGCTTTACACTAGTAATTGCAACATGCTAATGTTTGGTTTCCAAAAAAGTGCAATTGAATTAAAAAAGGAAAATGGACTTGTTTTATCCTAAATTGCTTCACACTGAAAAAAAAAATAATAAAATAAGAAAGAAAACGGTGAACATGTTCATTTTGGACCATCTTCAACAAGTGTCATGCTCAGTTTTACAGAAACAAAAATGTTTCAATATTTTCTGAATTTGACTCAGTTCTCAAGAAATTCCCTGAAACCAGTTTCTCGAACACGTGAGGCAGGATTTTTGAGCCATAATCAACATTAAATCTTCAGAAATAGCAAAATTTTCTCATTTAAATACCAAAGAGACCCGAACTTTAAATCTTAAACTTTCATCATGCAGTAAACAAGAGGAAGAAAAAAAAGCCCAAAAAATTCAATGAATTAAGCATTATTCTCCATATTTGTTTTTCCTTTCTTCATTCCCTATCCCAGGAACCAAACAGCTGTAAAAGAAAAGGAAATAAATTTATAAAACCAATAAATATAATAATTGTCAGTACCAAAGAACAAAGATGGTCTTATTCAAAATCAATCCCAACATCTACGAAAGAATTGATCCTATCCAGAACAAAAAATTACGAATTCAGAAGAAATAAGATTAAGACCTTCATTTCATCCCTATCAAATTAGAACCAGCTATAGAAATACATAAACATTCAAAATCAAGAATCAACGGGTCTAAATAATCACAAAAGACTCGCTCTTCTGTATAATCAATTAGGGAAAATACAAATCATTAATCACCGATTGGAAGCAGAGGAAAATAACGAAAATGATAGAACAGAAGTAATCCAAAGACGGATGTCGTAGATTTTCCTCAGCCTATTTTCTCGGCAAGCAAACATGAATCGGAAACTCACCGGTTTGAAGTATTCAAAAGGAGACGTCTTGATCCCTTTGCTTCGACCTGGGGGCTCGTCTTGTTTATCAGAAATAAATTTTGGATGATCAGATGTATCGCGGCCTACCTTTTTAATTGACTCGCAATTCTCCGCCGTCGATATGAATGTCAAATAAGCGGTTGAGATCTGGTTGTTGACTTTGACAAAGCTTTATATTAAATTAATTCATAATGACAATAGTAAGATCAAAATTATTCATATCATTTGATTAGTTCTACATTAGGCTATGTTTCATTTTCAAAAAATAATTTGAGAAAAATATTAAAAAGACCCTTCTCTTATTTTCTCTCATCTTTTTCTTTTACACCCAATTTTCCTCGAGCAATAAAATATGATTTTTTGGTTATTCTTGGCAATCACCCTTCTAAATCTTTTTCTTTTATTTGCTTGTTTAGTAAAGTGGTTCTTTCACGAATATTTATATTTTATTTTATTTTGTGCTGTCGCCATTTTACGGACGCCGATTGTCAGTTGCTTTATCGATATTGTCATCTTATTATGTTGCTTTATCTTTATTTTAATACTCGATACGCAGCATATTCGACAATAATATATCAAATTACATTGCCAATGTGAAACATAATTGCATATATTATAGTCACTATTTTATCAAATCTATAGGCTTTATACCGATTTATTTTTCTTATTAACCTGGATATTGTTTTTAGTTATTTGTATCTTTAATCTATCGCTATATTATAAGTTTGAATCAATAATTTAATTTTTTTCTTAAAAAAAAAAAAGGACAAAAATAGAAAATAATTTTTAGTTATGAAAAGTGTTTTTTTTTTTTTGGTTTTGGGATTAGAGAATAAATGAGGACTAAACACTTATAATTTCTCATATCAACGGCGGAGAAAAGAGTCAACTATGATTGTAAGGTGAAGAAGTAAGCCATATCCATGGATACATCGGGTTTGATTTTCGTCCATTGATCTCAAAATGGACGGTGTAGATTGATGGTCGGACGATTATTTACATATCCGGGATAGAGCTTTCCACGGATTGTTCAGCCACAGGAGCCAAACACAAAATAAGCGCACTGGACAACCGGCGCAGTATAGTGTATAATCGTCGCTGATCGCAATGGAATAAAACCCTAGAAAGACTGTTAAACCCGCTGGTCGATAATGGCTGCTTCAACGGTATTTTCCAGATTATCATGTCGATCATCATCTTTGGCTTCAAAATTCACTTCCAGAACAATCAAACCCTCAGTTTCTCCCTTAAAACCGAGCTCTCAACCTCAGGTTTCCGCTTCGACTAAGCGCACTTCTAGGATTCCAAGGTGTAGTCAGAGATAATTGTTATACTTTTATTTTATTTTTTCTTTTTCATTGCTGAGGAAATGCTGGGAAAATAAAATCAAAACTTTGAATCATCAGTATGACTGATTTCTCTTATTTTCCAGCATTTTCTTTGAATGGAGCAATTCTTCATAGTTTTTTATGTTTTATTATTGATTTGTTTTTCGGGTTGGGGTTAGATTACCGGTGCAAATGAGTTGCTTTAATTTCACGATGCCATTGCATAGCGTACTGTTTCTGCTCGCTGACATCAGTCCTTTCAGTAGAGTCGCAGAGCTGGGGCTTGATTCCTCAAGGTGAATCTCCGTATTTGCCTTTAACCTTTTCTTTCTTTGCCGGCAAAATGAAGAATGGAAAATCGGAGCAAATGTTTATAGTGAATTACCCTTGTTGTTTTAGTTTTGGAGAAGGAAAAACCCAGTCTTCACTTGAAGTGGTTTTATTAGGGTCAGTTAAACAAAATGATGAGAAAGAAATTATTTGGAAGGATAATTTAGCCGCTTTTTGGTTTCCTGTTTCTGAAAACTGATCTAGAAAACAGTTTTTGAAAGCACTATTTTGGTGTCCTCTGAAAATAGGGGTTTGGTGTTCTCTGTGTTTTTTAGAACATAAGAAATGGGAACCAAACAAATTTTTAGTGTTTTCCGGGTTTTTCAGGGGGAAAAAACTGTTCTTGAAAATAGGAACCAAACAGGCCCTTATTTTCTCGTATGCATGCATTTTCTGTACAACCAAGTAGACTGATATAAATTGTGGGAACCATGATTACACGATCTTGTTTCCTCCTTCCTTTACATTTAGATACTTTCCCATTTTGCATTACCAACTACCATGTTGCATTAGGATTTCATCTCCCTGAAAGGACTAAAGGCATTCTTCCACTTGCTCTTATGATGCTATTTCCACACATCTGGCATACAAACTGTAAATCTTTCATGCTTTATATTGATCACCGAGGAGTAAATTCAATAAATGCTCAAAATATATCAGTGGTAGTATGATTTTTCTTTGTACATTGTAAAGCTGACGGTTTATGAATGACCCAACTGGAGGCTTAGAACATCCAGCCAAAGTAGCTGCTTAGAATTGGATTGCCAACTTGAATTTCATGCAATGCGTATGCCTGCATTTATGGTTTTACAGTAGCAATTAGTTTGTTGATAATGAAACTTCTATCTAGTATCACATACTGAGAATACATCTCCTAGCATTTTCTTGTAAACGTCTATCTATCTATCTATCAAAAAAAAAATCCTTGTAAACTTCTATCTAGTATCACTTACTAAGAATAGTTCTTCCTTCGACCTTGCTTGGGTTTATTGATTGGATTGGATGTATGTGAATGAGGGGCTGCTTTGTATAGCGGGTTTTTTGTTTTTTGCTTGTAGAGAGGGTAAGTTTCTTCTTGTTTGTTCTCACTTTTGGGCACAATTTAAGCATCCTTTTCTAATATACTTCTATTTCTATTTACTTATCAAAAAAAAAAAAAAACCATGCTAAGAATACATCTCTTAGCATTTTCTTGTACACATTATCCCAGTATATCTTCAAGCAATATCTAGCACAACCATCCCCACCCGTTGAGTGGGTCATCAAGCTTCAGTGCAGTTCTTCTATTGCATAAAAGTCATTTCTAACTGCTAAGTATTGAGGTAGAAGTTTGATGAAGTTTAAAAGTTCTCTTCAGTAGACTGTCACATGCCTTTGCATAGGAGCTTACACAAAAAAAATTTATAACTTAACAAATTTTTACATATTAAATAGCAACATTTTTTAATGTGATATCCTGCATCATCTTTGGGAGGATAAGTTCTTGGTATTGGAGGTGATTCACTTGGTATAAATTGTATGTGAGCCAATCCCCAAGTTTTGGTCACCCTTTAATTCCATTGGCAATGATTAATTTGTGACTTAGGCCAAAAGGAGAGCGTTGTTTTTAGAGCTTTTTTGTTTTTTTTTTGGTGGGTTCTGACAATTTATTATAGCCAAAAGATTTGGTAACTGTTAGAGGGAATCCATATCCGTTGCATCAGAATTCATATCCATCTGAATTACATTAGAAAAAGCATCTTACAAACATGCATATTACAAAGCCCTAGAAAATCCATGTGCAACATCTGCAGATTACAGGAACATAAACTACAAGTCCTCTCCATAATCTTATCATCTATATGTTCAGATGTTGCATACTTTTCTGATGCAGAATTCTGTATTTTCTTTGATCCTTGTTGCAGGCATCTCTATGCCTTTATGACAGATTGTAGCTCCTTCATCAAAATCATCACTGGCTGGAACAGTTGCAAATTGATTCTACTTTTGCTAAGATTTTTGAAGGATGTTAACCCGAATCTCTTTGAACTTTATTCCAAGGGGTGAATTTTGGTGGAAATTTTTTTCTTCTTTTTATTCACTTGTTCCCTTATTTAGATTGGAATCATGAATGGACAGATGTTTGTCACTCCTTATTTAGATCCTCAATAACGCTTGCAATTGGGGTTTGTATTGTTTCCAATTGGTGAATTAAATTTCGAATTAATTGTTGCTGCATGTTAATTGATCTCCAAATGGCCTGCAATCCCCAATCATCATCTTGGGATTTTTTGTCATTACTAGCACCAGTATTAGTCATCGATTGGGAGGAACCTGCTCTGATACCAATTGTTGTGTCATTAGAAGCTTTGATGTATATGATAATAATTCAAGAACAAAAAGATAAAGAATAACTCACACAAAGATGTACGAGGTTTTAACATAGTTCGGCCAACCATGCTTACATCCACGGATTAGAGAGAATCTTGTCATTATACGATATAAAATATTATAGAGGTAGAACAACATACAATTGGGTTCCCGAAACATCCCATATTTCCCCCATTCATTTTATCCATACCGAACTGCGAAATCCCTCACTCTTACAGGTATCCCTGTTCTTCCTCACATCTCTATATACTCCGTATTGTCTTTACAAGCACATCTCTCTCTCATGACTTTTTCCCCTCATAACCCAGAATATTTTTATTGATATTCATAACTACTTTCCTTATTCTACAAGGAAACCTAATATTACAATAATATAACAACCTAAGAATTACCCTATAAAATATTCTTTTCAAATAGGAATTAATACTAATTAGGAATTTGAGACATATTCCAACCATCTTTATCTTGGATCAAATTCCATCATTGACTTCATTCGAACCAAATTCTTGTCTTTATCTCATAAGGCTTTGAAATATTTGTTCTTGTAGAGATCTTCAATTTGAAGTTCTAACAATCCTCCCCTCGAACAAGTATAACTGAACCTCCTTTAAAACGATCATTCATCCATCCACTCTCTGCACCTTAGGATTTTTCTTGGCTCTATCGCATTTCTCCTAAAGACACGCCTTACATGAAGCACCACATGCCTCGAGAGCTTGCTCTTATCTAGGACAACTCCTCTTCATCGTGGAGCAACAACACGTACATGAAGATCCAAAGCACACCGCCTATTCAATAGAGCATAACCATGGATCTGTCGCCAACTAATTAGGGCTCACCACCTATGTTCGATATATGAGGATTTCACCTACATGACCAAGTCTGAACCTTGGCTCTTAAACTTTTTTTGGGTTCATTGTTGCCCTTAACTTTGTTCCGTGTCTCAAATATGTCTCTACCTTCAACGGAATGAACAAATGGGCAAACGAGCTTTTTAACTTCGCTAATGTGTCACCCCCCAAATATTATGCCATGGGTGGGTGACTTGTCAAACGGCATGAGACGCATGTTTGCCCATCTGTTTATTCTGTTGACGATAAGGGTATATTTAAGCAATGAACCAAACATTAAGAGCAATATTAGACCCAAAAAAACCTTATCCCGCGATTGAGTCTATGAATTTTGTCGCTGTCACCGGAATGGAAGAGAAGCCCAACAAACCAAAAGTTTGTCTTCAAATGCTCATCCCATCCATGCTGTTTAAAACTTACTAGTATGGATATTAGTCATTACAATATTAAGGTTCCAATTTCCTACTAAATTCTGCTTGCCGAGCGTCAAAAACTTTGGATGACAATCACAGCAATTACAAATTGCAACCACAAACTGCTTTTAACCCCACCTATTTCAGATTATGCCAATTCACAAGACTAAATGGTTGATCATACCTTCTCACCAACTAAAAATTTGTTAGGGAAAATCAATGAGTATTTTACTAAAGCCTTATATCTCACACGCAGTTCTAAATATCAAGTAAAATGCACAAACATATATCCACTTTCAAGAATCTTAATATAATTTTTCAGTTTATTTCAACAGTCTATAATTATTTTGTGTCCTGCTTTACTCAGGGTAATCTACGCTGGGTAGAAGTATGCTTAATGCAATCAACCCTGTAAATTAAACCGAAACAAGACATCGTCAGTCATCAGACGATTGAAGTAGCTTTCTCAAAACTAAGATGGACAAAGGATTCTGATTCAAAGAAATCCAATTCCAACAAAAATTAACCTAACCCAAGAGTCTTTCAATTTTTGTCTTCTTTCTCTACAAGAAATATACATAAAATTCCAAATAACAAACAAAGCAACACAAATATGGTGCCTAAAGTGAAGAATATATATATATATATATATATATATATATGTAAAAAAAATTAAATAAAGAAGAAGAAAAAAGATGAGTTAGCAAACAAAAAATAAGGAGGAAACGCAAAATCCAGTTGTGTTTCACATGCTATCAGACCGGCTAGATGTAGGTTTTGCCTGCTTCACTTTTGCCATGTTGACAAGGTCTCCAAACAGATTATCCTCTGGCCTTTTAGGCTTCATAGGTGGGAAATAGGATGAAGGGGATGCCTGGTTCGATGAGTTCCTCAAACCGATGTCGTCTCTAACAGAAAGTCCGTACATTCTCTGCTCGAGGAACTGAGTATTTTGCGGCTGACCATATCCATAACCATAACCTGCCATTTGGTTGCTATACATTTGTTGAGGATACATTGGTCCGGCTTGCATCGTTTGCGGAAGCATACCCATCTGCCCTCCTTGGAATGGTTGTGGATGCATTCCCCCCATAAACTGATTGTTTGGAATAGCCTGTGTATGAAGTCCGGGGAGATGGCCACTCGCAATTGGTTGAGTATACATAACTGTGACTTGGTCACTTCCCATAGGTTGAGGTCCTTGAGGATACATGCCTCCGGGCATTGGCTGTGCATGTGTAGCGAACCCCTGGGGAACTTGCATGGATTGAGGGTATTGATTGCCTGGCAATTGACTATTATCGGTTGGCTGAGCTTCCCAGGGTGGGGGCGGTAGCGAGTTACCACTTTCAGCACCTGTTCAACATTCCAAAATGTCACATTCATAAAAAATGAAAAGAATAAATAGCATAAATTATCCGAATTTGCATCTAAAGCCCAATCGTCTTAATAGCATCTATGTAACAACCCAACCCAACCATGTAGATATTGTCCGTTTTACGCCCAAAGGTCCCTCACCCGCTTTAAAACCCATCTACCAGCCACAGCCACTACATAATGGCAAAAGCTTCATCCGACGCGATAACAAACACGGCGCGCACACAACGCTCAAGGCGCTCCATAATTGGCACCAAACAAACAAACACCTCCTAAGGGGCCAAACGGAACAAACCTCACTTTGAGGTTGGGGATTGACTTTGATATCATTTGTAACGACCCAACCCAACCATGTAAATATTGTCCACTTTGGGCCCAAGGGGCCCTCACGGCTTTAAAACGCATCTAGTCTACTAGGTTGAGAAGAGTCCATACTTATATAGTGTCAAGAAGTTTTTCTTCTATCCGACGTGGGATGTGACATGTATGCCTTGTTAAACAAGTGGAATATCAATAACCCTGTTCTTTCCCAAGAACGAGAAAAAGGCTCAAAAACCATGAAATTTTTATCTACCTAAGCCTGATAGAATGTGATTGCACAGGTTCAGCATCCACGGAAGGCAAAATATTTTATGAACAGAATGAGATAGAAGCATACCATAGACAGGGGATGGAGGCTGCTGCTGCTGGGGAATCTGGCCGAAGACTGGAGACTGCAGGGCCTGCTGTTGTCCCATCTGGCCATAGACTGGAGATTGCTGCTGCTGGTGCTGGTGCTGGGAGATCTGGCCAAAGACTGAGAGATTGTATGTTGCTGCTGGGGATCTGACCAAAGACGGAGATCGTGGTTGCCAAGGTGATTCACATTTTCCAGGCCTGGGATTGTCTTATATTATGTAATCCATGCTAGCACTTCCATTCGATAAAATGATGATTGTGGAGGTTGAACATTATGCTGTTGTTGGAATTGTGTCTAAAGGGGATTGCCCTATGATATGCTGGTTGGGCATTGAACTGGCTTTAAAGCATTACTTGAAGAGCATGTCCACAAGAACGAGTGTTATTTGTTGAGAAACAGACTGCTTGACTGTGCTTCTCCCACGGGTTAAAATAATAATTCTGTTTGCCTTTGGTGAGTTATAATCATAATCACCACTCAGCAGGTCCATTTTAGGGTTCAGTGCTGGAGTTGCTGCTGAACCGTTAGTTGTCGGAGCAGGAAGTGCCACTGAATTTGTGTTCCTGCAGCAGCACCCCAGGAGGTGGATTCGCAGAAAACCTGACATAAAACTGATTGTGCCAAGTATAATAAAAAATCATAGCAGGGAACTAGATATGGCAAGAATAGTACTACTATCATAACCATTTTGTTATTCTTTGGCTTTCTGCATTTTACAAACACACCTGAATTTATGCATGGAATCAGCTTATAGCTCTGGCAATAAATACTGGCCAAAATCAGTTGCCAATTCCAACAGCAATGTTTATGTGATACACCTGTTCAAATAAACTTCCTTACCCGCCATTTGGCTTTTTGCTGCTATCCCCTGTATCAATTAGAGGATTATCAACATCAACAAGGTCTCGAACAGATTCAGGCTTGGGTTTATCTTTTGGAACAGGAGTTCCTGAAGCAATAGCTTCTGCAAGTTTCCTCTGGCTAGTAAATCGCTTGCAAGTCATCATTCAGTGCCAGTCCTTGATATAGAATAGATTCATCCCTGAAAGAGTAAAGATAGAAAATGAGAAATAACCCCTATGCAACTGTTTAAACTTCAAGAACATAGAAATTCTCAACTTCTCATCTAATTTGTAACTAGCAGTTAACTTATCCTCAAGGAGTTTCTAGTCAAAGTAATAGCATGTTTCCACCTTTTACTGAAGTAACAAAGGACCTTCTATTCCAGCATAACAATTCAGTCATTGCCATCCAAAATACATCATCATCATCATAACACACGCACACACATAAAATCATAATCCCCATTATGAGATTACTCCAACCCTTTCCAAGTTTTCTCATATTGCATTTTTAGAGCAGTTTATCCACAATAAAAGTGCTATCAATAGAATCCCTTTTCTTCAGCGGGCAAGTTTGGCTTCTTTTTTTTTTTTGGATAAGTGATGGAAAGTTTGGCTTTTAAGACTATGAAATATAACAGCTCATAAAGGTGAACAGCTCATTGTCCAAACCTGATGTCAGCGTGCTATTTCAAATAATTGTTAATAAATTATACCCTCTGAGATCTCTGAAAATCAATGATATCCTTAGTCAAAAGGGGTGGCTTAATAGTTAATGGTGTTAATTGGAAAAAGATATGTTAAAAAATAAAAAAAAATAAAAAATAAAAATAAAATAAAAAAAATAAAGAAAGAAAGAAAATACCCTCATTCAAAAATTAAAAAATACCCTTATTCAGAAATACAAATTATCCTTCATTTAAGGATGACATTGTTTCATAAACCACAGTGTAGGTTTCCATAATTTAGCCATGGGTTATATTAACTCACACTTTGAGAGAGAGATAACAGGATCAAAGATAAGATGCAAAACTAGAACTATTACTAGATGACACTTGCTCTATAGCCAGTAGCATGTTAACTCATATGCCAAGACCAATAGGCTTATTCAATCCTCTCTATCATGTCATGTCTTTATCCCTCTATTCCCTAAATCCTTTTTCATGCAAAGGGGGTGAGATCCCACCCTCTATCTGTTACTCAAATACCTCCGACAGAGACATGTTTCTACTACACAGAATATGCATCTTCTTACAAAGCAGAATTGATGAAATAAATGAGAAGGTTAAGGAACATGTCTTGCAGAGGCTTGGGTAAAGACTGAAACAGATTCCCACTTGTGGAAACCAGAAAGAATCACAAAGAATAGCCACAAGTTGGATCATTTGCTCCACATGCTGTACAGCCCTACACATATATGATGAACCCTCCAACAGGCAACAGTGATGACAAGAAAATCAAAACTGCCCACTAAAATAACCAAATGCCGATAAGCAATGTATATCAGTCAAGACGACACATGTTGGTATTGGGTGGGTCTTTCCTTTTTCGGTTCGGCATGCTCTCCTCTCTTGGCAAGGAGCCCGGGTGGGAAAGAAATGTAAGAAAGAGAGGGCTGCCTCCTTGGCCCTTTTGGACAGTGTGGCACGAAAGAAATAGGACGGCTTTTGATAATGAGGCCTTTTCTGCGTACAGATTAAAGAGTTATTTCATTTGTAATTTTTGGCCTAGTCCAACGTGTATAGTGGGGACAAAGGTCTTTGCAGGATTTTTTAACCTGGATAGGGTATAGTTGATTTTGTGGGGATGGTAGGTTCTCTTGAGCCTTTGGCTTCCTTAATTGATTGTTCTTTTAGTATACTTAGTATACTTTTTGGGCAGATTTGCTTTGCTGTGTTCTTTATGATTAATATGAAGTTGCTTGTTTACCCACCAATATATATATATATATATATATATATGTCGATCAACACTAACACATGTCTAGTAGCAGAAGCATGAGAATAATGAAAAGTTGTAGGGGCAATTATTACAAAGCTACCAAAGCATGTAACAGGAAAATAAGTATGAGGCCTTACGCAGTTGAGTTGACAAGGTGGACCACTCTTTGCTTGTATGTCCGACACTGATCTACCAAGTCCATGATAACCTCCTGCCTGAGACCCTGTTAATTGGGACAAAAATAACCCAACATGAACACAGAAACTGAACAAAAAAGTTCTAATTTGTGCAAAAGACTTTGAAGACATGAATGCATTGAATAGTATCAATTCTAAGGTCAAAAGTATTTTATCTTAAAATGTAGGAGCCACCTATCACTAACGGATATTTCAAATTCAAGTCAGATAAATATTCATGAGGGACACTAAGCCCTTGAGAGCCATCTTATTCAAACAGTGACACATTTAATAACACTAAAGAGTATTTATAGTATTAATATATTACAAGGCACCAATGTATTTTTCTTCTTTTCCTTCATATTAAATTGCAAATATACTCTTTGTTTCTGATCTAATGCACTCAGCATTTCTGTAAGGACATCCATAATACCTCGTGGCATTCTGAATTTCTGTCAAACTACGAAGGAATATACAAATTAAAAACAAGACATGCATAATAACTTCCAAAAAAAAAAAAAATGAAACCATGCAATAAAAGATGTTAATAAGAGTGAGACAAGTTTTACAATTTTTTTTAAATAAAAAACAATATATTTCATTAAATGAAATAGATGGAAATTATGTTGAGACAGATTTTATATTTGCAGCAGAATATTTGAACACTTCTTGGATTTTGTTTATTCTTGCAGCTCTTTTAACAAGTAGCATTAGTGAAGATATCCCACAAAACTCTACAGGGAGCATGCAACCTCATCATCCAAATCTTTCCTCGCATGATCTGATATCAAAGTACACCCACAAGCAAGGAAAAAAGGAACTGTGAACTTATCCAATCACTGCACTTGCTCATAGTAGAGTTAATAGCCAATTAGAACCTTCTTATAGTCAATAATTACAGGTGTAACAATTCAGCTCAAACTTCAATGCTGACATGATTTAACCAGTGAAATTTCAAAAAGGGAATCTCCAATGGTAATAACCAAGATATGAAGGCAATACAAAGTGGCATTTTGTAGGGAGGATCCCTCATCCTTCTCTTGTACTTTACATCTTTTTCTTTCTCTTTTTTTTTTTTTTGATAGGTAAAAGGGAATATATTTTTATTATATTTTACCACCTCTTGTACTTTATATCAATGATTAATATATTATCGTTTCTGATCAAAATTAAAATTTTAAATAAAAATAAAAAATAAAAGCAAAAGATAACAGAAAGTGAACCTACTTGTTATTGCATATGTCTACTTTGCATATAGAGTTGTAACCTATTAGGAAACTTGTCTTATAGAGTTGTAATCTATTAGAAGATTAGGATGGCTTTGTATATATCTATATTCAATGAATCAATGAAAACACAAGGAATTATTTCCTTCAATTCTCTTTGTTCTTTTCATGGTATCGTGAGCCAGAATGTTCAAGTTAGAACTTCACTTGCTTACTTTTCTAGCAACCATCTAAAGGCCTCGAGTCCCTTTTCTGCCATTCCATCTTCATCACAGAAATCTTTCCACCGCTGTCGTAACACCTTGCCGCTACCGAAAATAAATTTTCCAACGAACATTTTTATGACCACCCTTAACATCGACGGCAACCCCAACATCATGTGCGTTTGTCCCCGATCTACCTCGACGTAACCCGACTTCGACAGCCAACCACGCGCCTCCATGCGCTAGTTCTTCTCTCGCGACAACCACCACGCTGTCGGCGCGATGGGGCACACGTGATTTACACTCGCGGCTCTCCCGAATATCGGATTTCACTCTGGTGTCGCTTGTTGCCAATGTAAACCCAATCAGCATCCTGTATTTGACATTCGAGCCCTACAACAGTGTTTTTCAAACACTTTTCTGTCCGACAGCCTGCTTTTCTAGGGTTTTTGCTTGTCTTCCTTGGATTTCTCTGGTATCTGTGGTGTTTTGTGGATTGTAGGGCCAAGTTCTATTCTAGTGCAATGTTTTTCATAGAAAGGTGTTTCCTTTCATTGCAAGATAAAAAATATATATATATCCTATTTTTCTGGTATTTTTTCGAATTTTCAAAGACTTGTTTGAATTATATCTACTTCTATGACTAACAAGAAACCCTCGTTATGCGCCATTATTGCCATAATCCAAAACATGGACGCCGGAATTGTAGGAAGTTGCAGAATAAAAATCAAAGATTTCAGTCTGTTCCTTATCATAAATCACTAAAGTTTGCTTCTACTCCTATCTCTACACTCATTGAGTCAAGTAAAACCAACAAATGTTTTCTTTCATCTTCCTCCACATAGGTTATTGACTCTAGAGTCACCAATCACATGACAGGTAATTCCAGTTTATGTACTACGTTTATGTCTCACCCTGCTACCTCTACTGTTACCCTAGCGGATGGGTCAACATCTTGTGTCCTTGGGTCAAGGACAATTCATCCAACTCCTCTAATCACTTTGACCTCTATTCTTAGTTTACCACAATTATCCTTTAATTTAATTTATTTTAGTAAACTCACTCGTACACTTAATTGCAGTATCTCATTTTTTCCTAATTATTGTCTAATTCTGGATCTTTCGACAAAGCGAGTTATTGGTAGAGAGCGCGAGTCTGTGGGTCTCTACATCCTTGAAACCGAGGTGCCAACACCTGTTGTTTGTTCTGAAGTTGTTACCTCATTCGACCATATCATGCAGCCATCCTCTCTCCTCCTTATCACAGTTTATATCCTCAATTTTCTAGCCTATCCTCATCAATCGTGAGTCGCGGTCAATATGCTAAGCTCCATCATATGCATTTGAGTCCTAAGGTCAATAAACGAAGCTCCGCCTCCTTTTGAGTTGGGTTCATTATAATGCTCGAGTCCTCATTCGCTTTTGTCTCCTGGGCTTCAAGTTTAAATATTTCGTTACCTTTGTGGATGATTTCTCTCGTGTCACTTGGTTTTATCTAATGAAAAGTCGTTCTAAGCTTTTTTTTCTTATTTTAGTGCCTTTTGTGCTGAAATTCAAACACATTTTCATGTCTCTATTCAAACATTGAGAAGTGATAATGCCAAGGAATATTTGTCGGAACCTTTTCAGTCATTCATGTGTTTATACACTCTCTCAGAATGGGGTAGCTGAGAGAAAGAATAGACATCTTGTTGAGATTGCCCGGGCCCTTTTATTCCAAATGAATGTCCCTAAACATTTTTGGGACGACGCAGTCTCCACAACTTGTTTTTTTATTAATAGGATGCCCTCATCGGTTCTTAATTGGGCTACTCATTACCCCCAGTTGTTTCCAAATAAACTGTTGTTCCCTATTGATTCCAAGGTATTTGGATGCATATGCTTTGTTCGGGTTGTCCGTCCTCAAGTCTCTAAACTTGATCTAAAGTCCTTAAAATGTATCTTTGTGGAATATTCTCGTGTTCAAAGGTGATAGCAAGTATTTGGTCTCCACTCTTCGACGTTACTTTGTGTCTACTAATGTTGCTTTCTTTGAGACTACCTCGTTTTCCCTTCCGTCTACTGTTACGAGTCCGAGGGAGGATGATGATTTATTGGTTTATTATGTTTCCTTACCGATTCCTATTCCAGCTCCCATTCCTATTAAACCTCAAATTACTCGGGCATACTCTCAACGCCAAAACCCCCCAATCTTGAGTCCAACACCAGCTGCTTCAATAGATCCAAATTTCCAATGATGATTTTCCTATTGCTCTTCGTAGCGTAAACGCCGCAGGTTCACCCAATTTCCTCATATTTTGTTCTTATAACCGCTTGTCATCACATTCATGTTCTTTATTGCATCCCCGATTCTCTCTCTCTTTCTAAACTATTCGTGAGGCTTTTATCTCACTGCTGGCAAGGGTAACAAGTGGGGTTAAATGAGGCTTTAAAGATACCAAGATTGAACTTGGTACGCGACTGCTAGAAGAAAGCCTATTGGATGTCGCTCGGTAAGCGATAGCTAAAATTAATCCTAATGGTTCTATTGCCCATTTGAAAACAACGACTTTGCGGGTTATGGGCACGCCTGCACTCCATGGTATTAGACTATTCTAACACTCTTTCCGGACACTAAGATAACATATGTTCAGATTTTCATTTCACTGGCTGACACTTATCATTGGGATCTCCACCAGCTTGATATTAAGAATGTCTTTCTTCATGGCAACCTTCAGGAGGAGGTGTATATGGAGCAACCTCCAAAGTTTGCTCGTCACGAGACAGTGAACGCTCACGCCTTCGTGCTCTCAGGATGCCGCTTCAAATAAAGTCCCGGTGCATGGTTTGCAAATTCAACCAAATCATCGAGGAATTTGGCATGCGTAAGAGTAACCGACCACTCCGCCTTCTACATGAACCCGGCCGCATCATTCCAAGAGCGTACGCGCGACGATAATCGGTCATCACTAAGAGTGACTTCTAAAGGTATCCCCATCTCTGCCCTTCTTCAAAGTCACCCCCATACAAATGGACCAGTGACGCTAAGATACTTGTAAGTATCAAGTTATACGAAGCAAACATGGAACTTTCTTGGTCTCTAAAAAGAAATATGTGCTTGATCTATCGTCTGAGACTAGAAAGTTAGGAGCAAAGTCATGCAATTCCCCTATGGTACAGGCGTACACCTAACTAGAGAAGGCGAAACATTTGAGAATCCAGAGAGATATAAAGACTAGTTGGAAAGCTAAATTACCTTACAATAACTCGTCCTAATATTGCCCACTCAGATAATGTTGTCAATATACGTCCGCTCCAACTATTTAATTATCGCAAACAAGAACAAATTCTACGTTATTCAAAGCGAACCCGTTTTATTACTTAGATTTTATACAAGAATCATGGTGATAATGCACTGAGTTCTTTCCTCGGCCACGTATTAGCAGGATCTAAGGAAAACATGAGGTCCACTTCGAGCATCGTGTGTTTGTTGGAGGAAACTAGCCTCACAAGTTAATGTTAAACAGAGTCATTGTCTCGATCTGCAACAAAGCCTAAACACAGCGACGACATCAACCGAGGCGTGAGATCATGTGGCTACATCAACTCTGGATGAAAGTCGGTATTGAGACACCAGTCCCAACAAAACTCTAGTTTGACAACCAGGATGCCCTTCATATTGCTTCTAATCCGGTGTTCTATAAACGAATCCAAGCATATCGGCATAAATCGTTACTTGTCAGAAGAAATTAACCAATTTTGATTCTTCCTGACATGTTCACTTAAACAATCTATGATATATATTCAAAACGCCTAAGTGGGGGACCGAGTTAAGTTATCTATGTAACAAGTCGTAATGACACATTCCATGCCCAACTCATGAGCTATGACAGATATATCTACTTTACATATGTAGTTGTAAACTCATTAAAATCCTCGTTTCCATGTAGTCAGAATTCATTAAAATATTAGATTAATTTTCAGATATATATATTCATAATAGATCAATGAAAAACACAAGGAATCAGTTCCTCTAATTCTCTTTCTTGTTCTTTTCACTACTAAAGTTAAAAAGTGAGCTGTCGAAAAATTAATTATCATCCATTATTTCATATACAACTAGAGAGGCACTCGCCCAGTGCCCCCAATTTTTCTAACCCATTCCTGCATAGAACAAGTGGATAACCATAAGGAATACTTTGATTATCCCCTCTGGTCATGTGAGACAATAAAGAGCAAACACACAGACTATTATTCTCACATCATTATTTTTTTATGAGGCTAAGATGACCTGTTTCTCCTCCATAGAGTATTACAGAGGGTTTTTTTTTTTTTTTGATACACATGGATGTCCGGGCCAGCTTATGTGCACCTCGACTAATCTCACGTAAATAAGAAACAAATGAGTAAAACCTTCAATGGCTCTAAAGGACTTGAACCAAAGGACCACTGGGTAAACTCCACCCCATCGCCTTGCCACCATTTGAGCTACCCCGAGGGTTATTCCAAAGGGTGACACTCTATGCAATGAAAGACATAGCTCACAAACTATGGCTCAAAAGAAAGAGAGAGAAGAGGCTTCGACTATAAGCTAGAAGCAACAGCTTGATGGGCCATTCTCATTCCAATTCACATCTTCAGGCAATGAATGGAATAGGAAAAGAGAATACAAGGCCAAGAAGCAAGGAGACTAATTGCTGTATATAACCATAGTTTTGAGTGGAATCTTCTAAAGAGTGCCAACAAAATTAAACTGGCATCAATTTCAAGCTGATCGATTACCACCATATATTCATCACCTTTCATAATCAATTAATCAAATCCAGATAGCATTAAAAGGCAAAGACTTTCATAGTGACAAATAAACAGCTAGCCTGGAGAAGCATATGCCAATACTAGGTTAACGATCCATTCTACTCATAAATCAAGTGTTAATAGATACTCAAGGTTGGAAACTCAGACTCGGTAGAAGCCTCAGCTCCTTCTGGCAAATACTCTGGATTACGAATATTTTGAGGAACTGATGCCAAAGGCTGTGTTTGTGGAGGGGTAAATACAGGCGCTGACCTCTCAGTTCTCTGAGGGAATACTGCCCCAGCACGCTGAGAAAAGTAGTTGACGTGAGAAAATATAAAAGAAAATGAAGGCAAAATGGCTAGCAACACTACTTGCATAACACAACCAAATTATTGAAGCAATAAAATGATGGGGTTAATTTCAATTACTCCTCCGCTAAGGTTTTACAAATACTAATTAGCCCACATTATTTAGGAATTTAATCAAATACCTCCTTTGTTTTGAATGAGAGAGGAGGTAAATGAAAATAACAAATGAAAAGTTTGCAGCAGATGATGTAATTTCAAACCAATGGGGTCAAATGTTTTTAGTCAAAACCTAAGGGAGGTGAGTCAAATCAACCATCAAATGTTAAGAAATATTTAGATAAAAGACATCAAATACCCTGAGATTTGTGAATCTAACCCCTTTCATGTTTTTTCTTGAAAAATAACTCATTTTGGACAAAAATGTCATTTTCTATTTGATGTATTTACATTGTCCATTAAAAGAAGGGGTTATTTTTGCAAGAAAACAAGGTCATTTTTGTCAAAATCATGTACAAATTTGATAAAGGGTCAGATATCAAATTTTGGGTTTTCAAAAGGTCATTTAATCAAATCAACCAAATGTTAATTATGTTTGATCAATGGAGCACAAAGAAAAGAATGATCTAGCTTATTAAGCTCCTCCAACAGAGACAATTAGGAAGAAGAGTCATTCAGTATAGGTACCAGCAACTCCTGATATGCAGCATAGTATTGTGGATATCTTGCCCTTGGTCCTCCAAAAGCTTCTTGCCAAGTATCTATTAGAATCAACATCTTCTTTGACATGCAAATCAGGCGTACTCTTGCAGAATTAGTACTACAAACAGGTTTCTCTGATATATAAATAAATTAAACTGGGGGACCCAAGAAAAGGTAATTGAATGATGGTCTGACCTTTTTCTTTACTATTTTCACCATCTCATGAAGAATATCTCTCTCTGCTACTTGCATATGGACAATATCTCCACAGTTTTTTACAACTGTCTCCAATAGCTATAGTAGAATGACAAAAGCAAAACCAATTTAATCCTCTTTCACATAAAGGCAAGCTGGAGAATGCAACAATTGACTCAATGAAATCTACAATTGAAGGGGAATCCATGTAAACTTTCTATTAATTTTTTCAAACAAACCATGTCAATATGCTCATTCATATGAGTATATTTAATTCAAGCAAGCTTTCAACAAGGACGGAAATGTCGCGATATATCGTCGATATTTCTGGTGTCGGGCCTTCCCGACACGATTTTTGCAAACGAAAGTCGTTTGAGGGAAAAATCAGAAAAAATAGCCCAATATCGGCGACATATCGCCAATATATCGGTAAATTACCGATATATCAGACATTTCCATGTGAAAAAATCGACCAAAAATGCAACATGTGAAATAAAACCCAATTTTAATACAAAACGACCGATATATCGGTCGTTTTGCAAAAGGGAAATATTACATTATCTAATTTATTTTTCTGTTTATGCGCTGTCATTCAATTGGATTCTTAAATTGTTTTGGTTTACAAAAGTTTGTTATTTTATATTAACAACTGAGTTTGAAGGTTATCTGTTGATGTGGTTTCATTTAAAATTGTTTAGAATTTGACAAGCCTGTTTGATTAAAATGACAACGCAATGGTGCAAACTTTTGTTTGTTTCTGGTGCTCAGGGTTTACAAACTTGGCATGCTTTTTAACAGAAGATATCGAACACTTCTTACTTCTGGAAGATTTTTCTCTGTCTGTTTTTCTTGTTGGGTTGTTTAACAGAATGCATAAGCATGACAAAGTGCATAGGCTGAAGCATTTTTCTTGAATTAAGAGGGATGTCAGGTTTCATCCACCTTTACCTTTTTTATGGCTTGGTCATTTCATAACAAAGGAAGTTTCCCCTCTGGAACAAACCTGAGTCTAGAGTACTGGATTGTTTTGATATGGAAGACTAGGAATATAATTGGAAGTAAAATGTTCTTTTGTATGCAGGTAAAACTATGTTGGGGAACCAAGTCACTATGCCATAACTTTACCACTACCATCCTCTATAGGCTTTAGTGCATAAGGAATGTTGAATAATCAACTGACATCATCATGAAATATAAATGAATTGATATAAATTTTGGACATCGATCTTCATTTTGGTTTTGAAATACCATAGCAATGTTATATCAATATGGCATTTCATTAATGTCATTTTTACACTTTATAAAGTATTTCCATTTAATTTCTAAAAGATTAATTCGATATCATATCATGCAAAATATCCACCAATATATCTTTGATATATCCGATATATCCTATATATCCGTAAAATCCAAGTACCGATATATCCGTCGAAACCGATATTTTTAACCTTGGCTTTCAATTGACTCAAAGATAATATCATATATGAACCTAGTTCATCAGTCATTCCATAAAATTCAAAAATGAAAGCCAAAGCAGGAAAAGAAAAAGGAAGAAAAACAACTCAACTTGAAATCCTCATGAAATAAGAGTTTAATCCCCATTGCTCCTCCTCGCACTCCTAACTGTCATAGGATACATATTACTTCTGGTTCTCCCCCTCAAAACAAAAAAAAAATGAGTTTGGCTTCCTTTTCCCTCTTGAGATCTTGACACCATGTCCTCTCTTTGCATCTTCCTCAAAAGGAGGATAATCTCCTTTTCAAAACCAACAAATGCATACCCACAAAACTTGGAATCAATCACCTTATTAAAGAGGTCGTCTAAAGGATGCACTTCCCCCATTGAACAGCAACCAAACTTCATCTTCAAAGACTTTAATTCTTAGATCTCGATAATATGTCCTCATAAAAAGGGTCATCCATAACATTATCCAAAAACTCTAATAGAGAACCATCTTCAAACAACATTTTAAGTGGTTGATATCACTTTCCCACAGAGCCACTAGAAAGCCCCACTTTCAACCAAGAATTCCTACCATCAAACATTGTTGTCTGCCAATAGTTGATTCAAATGCATACCCACCATCACTTGAGACCTAGTCACTTTAAAACCAAAGGAGAAAAGGGACATCCCTACCTAACATGAAGAGCATTGCTTACCTTCAAATCCTACCACTTCTATTAATAGAGCATCAACTCAACCATCAAAAAAATTAATAGAGCATCAACTCCCAAAGCCTCCTCTTTGGACCTTGAAACCACTCCTGTATAAGGGGATTAATGAAATCCTCATCATTGTTGTCATTCTCTACTAGAGTGATAGCACCGAAAGCTTCCCCCACCACGGGGCCTTCTTAAGCTTTTACCAAAATTAGCCCAGAGCTCTGCACCTCTCCTTGGAGAAAATTGTTGTCAACGATGCAGAATTTCCCACCATAGCTAGACATTCACAACATCCACCCCAACCACCACATGCAACTTACTTTGTACCTTCTTCCCTTTCGACTACAAGAATCCTTTTTGGCCACCGAGATTATCTCCCACAGTCTCCTTGTCAATGTCATGAAACTTCCACAAGCATCATCGAACCTCTTGAATAACTCTACTCCCATAAGTCAATTGTAAAGCTAACTCTTACCCAAACCTTTTAGTACAAGCCAATTCGAAACAAATTTACCTCAAGCCTCCACTAGCCCATTTGCAAATTTTAAAGAATCACAAGCTTCCGTAGTCCCTACCTAACCAGTACCATGCTTCAAGATCCAAAATTTCCACGGACCTCATGTTTTTCTCTTGACATGAGATCCCCTATCAAACATCTATGGGCATATCTAAACTTAACATCATGCCATGCATAAAACTAGGATAAACGCCATGAACTTGCAATAAGGCTAAGAATAAGGAAAAGGTGTCAACATCAATCCCTTTACCTCAATAACGCGAAAGGGAACATTTCCTAGAGTATCACAATTACAAATGTCACTATGTACGCATTGGCTCTTGCTCCACCATAAAGGCTTCACTATACGATTAGCAATTTTTTCATAATTGAAAGAAAGTACAACAAAATTAATGTTGCCTTCTAGATTGAGTCAATAGCTTCAGCAAGGTTTATGGTCATGCTAATACCTTAGAATCTCCTAGACATTTTTTTGATACTTAAAAGGAAAATGTCATTGATAAAAAGAAAGGGAGCTAAAGAGGCAGGCCCAAGAAACGTAGACAGGGAGTATACAGTGGGTGCTAAAAGGACTTCCCAAAAAAATAAATAAATAACTCATCAGCCCCCAAAGCTAAAACCTAGCCAAAGGTACCAAGCTTGCTACCAACAAAAGAATCAGAATTTACAACCAAACTAGCTCAAGAACAAAGAGAATAAACAAAAGATTTTTTTCAGTCTGTTAAGAGAGAATTCTTCAATTTCAAAAGATAATCTATTCCTCTCCTTCCAGATTGCCCCAGAAAAAACTCTCCTATACGTAGGGCACACCCTCTTTTACCATGTGTTTTTTCAATATAATATTTATTGCCTGTCAGAGAAATCCTAACATTGCCTTATCTGTATCGACTCCTAATAAGTTGAGTAGACAAGATTATAAGCTCTTGCAATCAAATAATATAAATGTACATAATCGCGAACTAGAGTTTCGACATCAGTCCAAGTTGAGCACAATACAAGATGTCCAACCATAATCACTTTCTTCATGTAGCCCATTTCAATAGATTTAAACAACATCGAGGCCCATTTCAATATATTTACATCCTGTATGCCCTTTGTGGGGTTTCTTGGGGCAGCCCTTTTTCAATGAATTCCCGTTTGTTTATCAAAAAAGACGAGCAACATTAGTCCCAGGCATACAAATTTTGCATCCATATGCAAAAATAAAATAAAATTAGAATTATTTGTATGGTAGTTTGTGCAAAATTATTACATTGATTCCTCACAGATATCATGATAGGTTTACTTATCAAAAAATAATCACTCACACAGGTTTAAAAAAATTTCAAA
Organism: Tetrastigma voinierianum; assembly: GCA_016808115.1. Classification (NCBI taxonomy): domain Eukaryota; kingdom Viridiplantae; phylum Streptophyta; class Magnoliopsida; order Vitales; family Vitaceae; genus Tetrastigma; species Tetrastigma voinierianum. The sequence continues at coordinate 29,585 of JAEQBH010008166.1, forward strand.
CAGCAAAACTTTATTAAAAAAGGCACACCCAAAGTCTGTACAGGGAGTAAACTGAGGGGAGCCGAAGGCTTATACAAAAAAGAAAGGGTCAAGCAAAAAACAAACCGCCCCCCAACAAAGATAGCTCCGAATACTTTGCATATACACATTCGCTAGAGTCCTAAAAAAAGAATCATCCACATTTAAAATTTCCCCAGCCCAAAACAAAAGGGAGCTAATAATAGAGTATTTCAATCTATTATGTGAGAAAGGGATATCATCAAAAATAATTCTGATCCTCTCCTTCCATATAGCCCAAAAAATGCTGAGTGGGGCTTCCCTCCGCAACCTTTTAACATTTTTCCTCCCGGGGAGCTGCCCCCAACTGCAGATTAAATCCTTTACCAGAAAAGGGCAAGTCCAGCAGGTTCCAAGCACCGAAATAAGGTCAGCCCATAAACCCCATATTGAGGGGCAGTGTAATAAAATATGCTCTAGACCCTCTTAGTCCCTACTGCAGAAAGGGCATCCACTAGCTGGCTGGTAGCCTCTCTTTTTAAGCTGTTGCATAGTTAAAACCTTTCCATACCAAGCTTCCCAATGAAAAAAGCCCACTTTAGGAGGCACATAAGGATTCCATTGCATTTTAACATGGCTCAAAGGGAGAATCACCCTCCAGGGATCTGCGATAAGCATTCACAATAAAATGGCCATTTTTATCTCCTTTCCACACAAATCTGTCCTTTTTCTACGAGAAAATTCTTTTGTTATTGGTTAAACCAATAACAGCTAATAATAGTTATTCAATGGTTATTGAGACCTCAAATGAACAAAATGTTGAGTGGTTTTTTTTTTTTTTTATAGATAACAAAGTGTTGAGTGATCTTTTTTTTTTTTTGATCGGTAAAGAGCAGTATATAGATGAAAAACGAGCTCAAGGCTCCCAAAGAGTACAAGAGGAGTACAGAAAAGGGAAACACAAACACACTCACCTATACCCCAGCCAAGTCAAAACCCCACCACAAAGAATTTAAGTTATCAACACTATACTGTCTTAGCCTATGACCAAGGGCTGAGTGATCTTAAGAGTGACAAGTGGGTCCAAGACATATACTGTGCATGAAGACTTATTGAAACTTAGGATAAAAATGAAATGTAATTTTTTTTTCATAAAATGGTGTCACTTGCAACCTCAATTAGTTCCATGGGAACTGAATGATGGTCGGGCATATCCTCCAATGGTCCTAGTGACTCAATCATGAAAATTACAAAGCAAACTCCAAGGTCGAACCAACCCGAGCTATCCCCTGAAGTTAGTGAAAATGTACTTGATGGAAATTAAAATTTGAGTTTCAATGTTAAAAACGATACCATTTGGGAAGTAGTAAAACAGAAAATTGAAAACTCTTTGTATTCGTCATATTTACATAGTTAAGTTAGATGATAAGCTGGTAGGGCTTACCACAATGCAAGAAGTTGAACTTTGGAATTTTTTTTGCTCAACTGGGCTTTTGTGCCTTTGACCACATCCTTTGCTTGCCTGAAGAATCAAAAGCATATTCAAGAATTATTCACCCTAGATTGAACAGCCCTAATACAAAAATAATTTACCCATGATAATAAATTGCAACAAAAAGGTTAAAGTACAAAAATTCAGTTTCCATACAGGTAAAAAAAATAGTAGTTTTCCGAGTGTAGATGAGAAAAAAAAAATGGGAATTCACATAACAGATCCAGCAATTAAGTTGGACAGCACAATAATGACATTGGTGACCTTTGCTTTTTCTGCATGCGATGCTTCTTTGATTTTTTTATGTTACCTAAAACCCAACTCCTTGCCATTTGAGTCAACCCTCAAGAGCATCTAAGTTTCACAACTGGATATCAAAGAAAGTAATTGCTGCAGCTAATGATGTCCGTGGTCTTCACCAGCAGGTAATACCCATTTCAAATCCCTAATTATCCTCATGGTCATTGAGAAAATTTAGAAGGAAATCAAGCATTTAATCTTGTGAACTACAAGGCACTTAACAACCCAATGTGACAGCCCTAGTCAACCTGATTCATGTATTTTATATTTTGGTTATCCCTGATTCCCTATGCAACTGTATAGAGTCAAAACAGCATTTGGAGTGCTAAGATACAGTAGAAATTAAACACTTGGATCCAAATGCGATTGTCCTAAACCCTAGTTGAAGGGGATTCCTAATTTCCAAAACCCAAAACAAAATAAAGAATCAGATTCAAAATTTTATTAGTTTTATTCTTTTTCTTTTCTTTTCCTCAGTTTTCAGATTAAACCCATGAAAAGGAAAATTTTCATTCTGTCATTTGTCATGGATAAAGCCTCTTTTCCAGATCAAAAAAAAATGAAAGACTTAGATTCAAATAGTATTAGTTTTTTCTTTTCTTTTCTTCTGTTTTTAGATTAAACCGACGAAAAGAAGTAGCTTCATTCTGTTGTGGTTAGGAGTATAGGGGAAAAAAAGGAATCTTAAAGCTATAATAGATTGACCCCAAACTAATCATCCTGGCTAGCCAATGTGAATTGCAATCCTAGTAACGAGACACATAGTTGAATCTTCGTTATTCCTAACCTTGAACACAATAAAACAATACATAAAATCTATATTTTCCTCACTTTTCTCGGAAAACCAAACAAAAACACAACTGTTCAATCAAAATTCAACCAGATGAAGCCTTCAATCTTTTTTTTGTTTTCTCTTTCCCTTCCCTTTATGGACAACAAATAGAGGACATCTGTTCAATCAAATTCATCCAGATGAAATATTTCAAGATAGATTTAAAACACTTCCCTCACAAAATTCTTCAGGAGCCAAAAAAAAAAAAAAGAAAAAAACGAAACTAACTGTTCCATCAAATCCACATACAAGACCATCACAGAATCCATAGAAGGAAAAACGAAAACCACGATATTCGAGTGTTAGAAAAAAGGCCCTTATGAGAAAAGCATATACCCAGGGTCGTGATTAAGCATATCACAGATCTCGATGTTCATCGCCCAATCTGGACCGATCAACATGTCGCTTGTGGCTCGTTCAACCATAGAATTCACCATCTTTACCTGCAAATTCGATCGACAGATAATCGGTGTCCGGCAACGATCATGGCTCTCGGCGAATCAGACTGCCTCTTCCAACAACTCTCTCTATCCCTCTCTTCCTGCTCTCTCTCCACAACAGTAGATCAAATACGCGTAGCAGAGCCTCAAATCTCCCCCTTTTCCACTTTCTCTCTCCAAAATCTCTATCTCTCTCCGATCGCTGGTTCCTGCTTTTTCTGTTCAAGCCTATTTTCCTTTTCTTTATTCTTCTAAAATTGAATTTCTTTCCATTATTTATCCAAATTACTGTTTTATCCTCAATTTTGGGTGGAGTTTTAACCTTTATTGCTTTGGTTTCTTTAGTACAATTTACATTGATGTAGTAGTGTTATGTTCTTATCGGATCCTTCATACATTATAACCGGTAATATTAGTTGAACCTGATCTATCAATTCATTTTAATTCGATTTTTTTAAGAGTTGGATTATTAAATTTAATATCAAAATAAAATCGAATTAAATTAGCTTTATCTGTTTTGGCCAATATGGGTTTGGTGTAACTTTGCTCGATTTGCCGGAAATCATTATTTTATTTTTTTAAGTAATTATCTTAATAATTAAGATTTTTAATGAGCCTTCTACAAAATTTAATATTTTTGCTCTTAATAGTAAGAAATCTCAACTTTTATAGCATAGGGTTTTAAAAATCATTATTATTATAATATATGATTAATATATTAAATTTTGTTTTTTTATTTTAAAGTATATATTTTTAATATAATTTATATGATAATTTAACATTTAAAAATATTGCATGTAAATTTATGTATCAAATTGCTATTTAATATTAAATATATTTTCATTTATTTTATTAATCATATTTTAAATATATACAATTTCATCTTTTTTTTGTATTTATCGTTAAAATTTTATTTAATTATATATGTTTTTTTATTTGTAAAAATGTTCTGCAAGTTTATATATTAAATTTAATTTAATAACTAGATTATCGTTATATTTAAATACTTTTATTACTTAAACTATTATATTAATTGTTATTTTAAAAATAATTAACAAAATATATACTTATTTTCTGCTAACACGATTATATCTTTCTTGCAACATCGATTTTCAAAATAAATGTAAAGGATATTCCATTATTATACAATTTATGTATTTTAAAAAAATAAATATATATGTTTTTATTCCAAATATAAATAAATTTATATTATTAACATTCAAAAATTAACTATTAATGATGACACTTTAACCAATATCGAGTATATACAATTTTATACGATTCACATATTATTATTAAGAGATAAAGATTTATCTGATAATTATAAATTTGTTTTTCCATATACGTTATTAATTATTGTTTATTATTTTCGATATTATTTACTAGCATTGATATTGCTATAACGGCGTCAATATTATTTATTTATTTGGCTTATTTATTATTATTATATTATTTAAGACTAATCTTTTATATATTAATTATTATCATATTTTTTTATTTTATTTTTATTTTAATAATTATATAATTTGTTGAAGGGTGATTGTGAAAGAGAGTGAAAATCACCTCCTACCTTTTTATGGTGTTCCTGATCTAGACGTTATCAGAAAAGTGCTGAATATTGGGGAATAAAATTATTAAGAACAGTGTTTTAAAACACGACTCAACTTACTTATGTAACAATAGTTACAGTTGATCCATGATTCTAGTTTCCAACCTCCTCCAAGCAGCCATTGATGACAACAAAAAATACTATTAATAAAAATAATTTACCATGATCACTTCGATTAAACCATGTACAATGTAAATATTGCATTGTTCATTTAACACAATTCTTCATTTTAATTTCATTAAATTTAACAATATGATATAGGGTAGGTATGTAAATTTCCTATACCACCTATCATTTGTTTTTTACATCTATGCATTTTGCATTATACCATAGTAATATGTTTTTAACAAATTTGTTCATATTATGGCTCAAACTCTGGACCCCTCTCTTCCTTTCATGTTCGACTTGACTCTTTAATCACTTGAATTAAGTCTTATTGACAGCTCATATTTTTGGTTTAAAATAAATATTTATTTAAACTTTCTCTTTTACCCACTCATATTTCTTAAGCATGAAGGATGATTTTTTATCATTTTGGGTATAAAATCACTTATCTACACTTATTTATATCAATTTATTTCATAATAAAGTGATTATTCCATATAGATATATATTTTATTTTGTTTTTCATGATTTGGCTGCTTTCATACGACATTATTGTTGTTTCAATGTTTTATTTATTGTAGCCTACGATTCAAATTGGCAAAACCAATTAGATTATAATCGTTAGTATATTAAATAAATATAATCATATGGCTATATTCATTATAATATTATTTTAGTAATACCCATATATGTTTATACCTTACATGTTGTTTTTTTTTTGTGTAAGTACATATTTTTTTACGATTGAACTTCTGAAACTAAATTCTAATAAATATCAATTAATACTTAATGATCTTTCTTGTTTTTAAGATAAAATACTTTATTAATTCAAACTAAAGAATACATTTATAAAAAACATAAAATCAAAATCGCTTAAAAATCATAAGATAAATTAAACAACATCAAAGTTTTGACAAGATAAATGAATCAACTAAAAGCTTATAAATTCGATACAAGATAATAATATCGATATTACTATTACAACTAAAATACGTATGATTTATATTTTTACAACATAATGACAACCATTTGAACATTGTGATTTATTTTCATATTTTATATTAAAATCATTACTTATATCTAGAAGTAAAAAGGCCACTTTTCAAATAAAATATATATATAATTTGTGCTGATGATAAAAAGAAAATTTATGTATATCACTGTCCTTAATAAGCTATTACATGTCTAACTTAATCTTTAACCTTTTTTTTGGGTCTATCACTATTCTTAAAGTTTATTTCATGATTGAAAAAGGTATTTATTGTAAATTATGTTAACATATAGACAAATTGAGTGTTAACTTTATTGATGTGACATCCCTTGTGCGTGTTTTTAGTTTATATAACATATTTGTATGTGATTATTTAAACCTAAACATTGTTTTGACCAAAAAGTCTTCATCCCTACCAAATTGCAACCTGTATAATTTGCTCTAATTTACAAATTATTTTCCTCGATTTCTCACTAACCAACACATAAGCCAAAACAATTGGTTCATGATAACATTTTTGTCAAAATAATATTTAAGTAAGATGCAATATAAACTAAATATGAACTTAAGGTGCCATATAAGCAAAGTTAACTCCTTGTTTGTTTATTTGTTAACTTTATTAACAATAATTGTATTTTTGAGTTGTGGAATAAACTTTAAGAGAAGTGATAAACTTGAAAAAATATTAAGAAACAAATTAGATATATGGTCAAACAATGGGAGCATTGGTGTCCCTTTCCCCAAATGGAAAAATTTACCACTCAATCCAAAAACTTTTTTTTTTATTTTTATACGAGTACTCTTTTGCTGCTCTCCATGTCAAAGCCGGCTTAAAAAATATATGCATTACGATTAAGAATATTCATTTTAATCAGAATTAGCAACGCTGTTTTTTTTAATTGCAATTATAAATGTTTTTTTTTTTTTTGAATGGACAATTAAAATGTTATTATAGTTGTATAGAAACAATATTATTTGTATTCAAAATGGAAACAGTATTGGGGGAGTATGTTTTGTCATTTTTCCGTTCTTATCGGTTCTTCGTCAGCAACATGAAATATCCACGTGTCTCAGAGATGCCTAGACTTTACTGGTTTTTCTGCTGCTTATACGTATATATTTAAATTAATTAAAATAATTCGGAATAAAATAATGCCTAAATTAATTTACTGACAAATTCTCTAATCACCATTTCTATAATAACTTAAAAAAAATTTCAAAATATTTGTAAATCTGGAATTACTGACCATGACTTAAAAATAATTTTCAATGCCTCAACTTCCGATATTACTATTCACATATTAATTTTGATATTTTTTTTATTTTCAAACAATTAAAAAAAAAAAAAAAACCAAATACGTCCAAAGCTCCACTTTAGGTCTTTCGTTTCCATTATACAATCCTCAAACTATGTAGATCAATGGTGATTATTGTTCATTTGAAGTGTACCCCACCTAATATTGAAGTTTTGGACATATATATATATATATAGTATATATATATTTTTTTTTAAACTAAAATAAATAAAATTAAAATAATACTTAAACTAGTACGTTAAGAGTAATATCGTAATTATTGACTACGACATTAACTTAAAAAAAATTTCATTATCGTAATTAATGATTACGACATAACTGTTTATACACTAATTTAAACATTATTTTCAATTTTAAACTATTTAAAAAAAAAAAACCTAAATACGTCCCAAGCTCCCCAACATTTAATTTATGAATCCTTAAAAGTGGTATTCGATAAATAAATTTTTTTGCGCAAGAATATTTAAAATCCAAATTTTGTAAATTTAACATTTACCATTACCACAAGCTTTTTTCTATTAAAAAAACTCTACCATGTTTTTTCTTAAAATGATTTGTTTTTGACAAAAATATACTTTGTCCTTACGTATTTACATATATATTTTTTAAAGACAAATTTCCATCATCAAGTTTATGAAACGACAAAGATATATAAAGATTGTGTTAACAACAAAATAAATTGCTCCGGCTAAAGGCTTACATAATTGCAATTCTAAGATAATTTAATACCTAAGATTCCACATGCGATGTAAGATACTAATTACCGAACAATCATTTTATACGACTTTATCTGTCTTCATCAAAACAACGTTGTCAGCTCAAATCATTTACACGAAACCAACAAACAAAATGCTCACGTATAACGATATTACCACACGTCAGAACAAATCGATCACAAAAAAGACAAAATAAATGTTAAAAAATCAAATAAAAATTCAGATAAAGTGGAAATAACTACATTATTAAGAGATAAAACTCATATATAAGTGGATAAACGATATAATTAATTATTTCAGGTCAAAGAAGACCAAAACCAAATAAACTATTTCAAAAAAGTAAACATATATGAAAATAAAGAAATATGTTAAAACTACGCTTATAAGAACCATTTTATTGCTATAGAAACTCCATATTTGAACACAAACGATACGCGCGACGCGAAGAACGCTCAAAACCATACTTTTTATTTCTAAGAAGATGAATATAAATAATAGAAGGAACTAAGATTTCTAAAATGTATTTACATATATCTTATAAAATAAATGGTAAGATAGAATTAGGTTTTTCAATGGTCTTTTAATCAAATCACCCTTCAATAAATTCGCACCAAATAATGTGACGGGACTCAACCACTGATCCTTAACGCTATGACTTGAAATTACTACTTAACCCTAAATAAATAAATAAATAAATATATATATATATATATAATTTATCCATTTAGTTTAGAATTTGGGTCTCAGCCCATTTGCATTTGAAGTTCAAAGAAAATAAAAGTCAAGCCACATCGACATCTAGTTTTGGTCGCATACAGAAGGTCCCACAGAGAAAAAAAAAAGTACAAAATACATTGAAAAATGAATAAGAGGAAAGAAGCCAAACATTTGATAACAATAATACAGAAAGGTCCTACAAATGATTGGATAATTGATTACTCCATCTGTAATTTGGATAATAATCCATTTATTGCGCTTTTTCCGATGGTTGAAAATGAAAAGTCGCAATATCTGGTGATGCTGCACTTAAAATGCTTTAAATTTTTATTTATTATAAGCTGAAATGAAAAAGTCATGGTCATATCTGGGGTCATGTTTACAATTAAAATGTTTCAGTATAATAAGGTTTTTCTAAGGGTTTTATCAATTTGATTAAATACACAATTAAAAAAAAAAATCCTTCAAATTTTTTTTTAATAATACTGTCAAAAGTTCAAAAAGTGCTTTTATTCCGACTTTATATTTTAAATAAAAGTGATTTCTTTGAAAATATTGTTTTGAAAAATACTCATCCACGTATTCTTTAAAAATATTTTAATATTCTTCAAAATTTAAAATATTTTAAATTTATTTAAAAGGAAAATAGAAGAAAAGGGGAAATAAAAAACTTATTTTACCCTTTCTTGATAATATTGTATATTCTAAATATATATATATATATATATATATATATATATATATATATATATATATATATATATATATATATATATATGTATGCTTTTAACAATTTTAAACATTTTTTATTTTCTTTTCATGATTTTTTTGGTGAAATAAATTCAAGATTTATTATCATATTTAACATTTTTCTACTAGTAATTTATTACAAACTAAATATAACATAACAAAGTAAAATTAAAATTTTATTGTCTCCATTCACTGAGGAAAGAAAAAGTTTATCATACTTAATTTTACTACTATAAAATTTTTTAGACAATCAAATATAACTAAGTACTAACATTACACTGACATAAAAAAAGTACTAAAATTACACTTAGAGGATTTATCTTTACAATTTCATGGACATTTTTATTCATGACATTTTCAAAATTAATTTAGATTTGTCCTTTCAAACCAATTTCTTTTCTTTTTCCAAGCATTTTTCTGCTCATGAATCTAAAAGATGCAGAAAAATAAAAATTACTAACAAGAATATATCACTAATTAGATTTTACACATATATTTAATATCAATAATACTTGCAGTATATTTTTACAAAAATATCTTAGTTAAAATTATATAAAATTAACGTAAAATACTTAAAAATTTAAAAAGGAAAAATAAGTAAAATACTAAATTAAATTTATAATTACTAAATTAAATATATAATTTAGTATTATTATGAGTAATTCTTTAATTCATACATTATAATTATTGATACACTATTATTTATATAGATAATGAGAAATGATTTTTATATTAATTAATATTAAGATTAAAATAAAATGGATTTGGATAATCATTTAATTATTACAATGAATATGTTATTATTTTATATTATTAGGATATTAATTTATTTTTTCAAAAAGTTAGGTATTATAATATTAAATGAGATATATCAACTAAATAATATGATAATAGCAATTAACTTTTAAAAAATATTTGAATTTTTTTTAACTATATTCATATTTATTTATTAAGAAATAAAATTAGTTTTATTTTTTTTACGTCATTTATTTTAGTTAAAACATATTTAATCACATTTAAAATAATAAAAAAATTATTTTTATTATTTATACAAAATATTTTTTATATATGTTGATTTCTTAAAATTGATAGTCTTGATGCGAATATTTTATATTGATATTAATTTATAATTAAAATTATCTTACTATTTTCTTATTATCACCACTTTAATTTTTAAAAAATTTGAAAATATGAAAGGATTATTGAAAAATAAATGAAGTGATAATGCTAAATTAATAATGTAAAATAACATAAAATTGTAAAATATTCACACAATACAAAGAGAATATAATTCTTATATGCACCTTGTATAATAACAGAGCTTGTTAGTCTGATGGAGAGGATGGTGCACGGCCAAGGTCAAGGTCCGTACATTTAAAGAATTTTAATGTTTTACCATAAATTTGGTCGAAATATCACTTAAAAACCAATAAATCACTTTTGATCGAAATTTCCTCTAACCGACTATCGCGGGCATATCATGTAATCTTCGCCGATATTTTCGACATTTTGTTCCCGGTTAATACACAGTTTTGGGTTATTTGCTTATTGCCCAAACATGAAAAAAAGGATACTTCTCCTCTCTTTATTATACAACGATAATGTTTTGTGTTTTTTAAGACGATTAATAGAAAACTAAATATTTTTGCTCATAATTTTTATAGAAATTTCAAGAAGATGTCATAAAAAAATTAAAAACAAACAAACAAATCCAAATAATTAAAATATTTAAATTTTTCAAAGAAAAAGTCAAAAACGAACACCAATGGCAAGAAAATTATTTCCTCATGTTTGGTTTCATCCGGGTTCAGCAAATTTCCCCAAACGTGTTTGGATTCGCATGTAACATGTTGGTTTCTTTAATAGATGCTTTGACAAAGTTCTACAAGGCAGTGTTTGGATACAAACTTTTGTTTTCTTCCATGGATGGACGGTCTATAGAAATTCTGTCCTCCGTAGCCAAGAAAAGTTAGAAACTGAATTAGGTGGGCAGTCAATTAGGTATACTATAGTCTACCATCATATTCCACATCTGGAAAGTAAAAACTCGAGACTATATAAATATGTACTCCCTTCAACCTAACACTGCTTTAAAGCCTGGCGTTTCCTGTACCAAAAGGTTATAACAATATCTACGACTTGACCAAATCACTACAACGACATCAAAGCTCGATCCCACCTATACATTCAATCGATCCGCTTCGTCCCGCAGGCCGGCTTCATCCGTCACCCCAAGAGGTCCTACTCGGACAACGAGAACGTCAGGTCCTTGTTGTATCCATGAGGCGGAGAGCCTGTGGCCCTCAAGGCGATAATACCCACTGCTAGGCTAAAAGAACTTTCATAAAAGAGCAAAGTTTCTGTGCTAACTTTTCATTCTAAAATAGGAAAACAATAACAATTTTTTTAAATTTCTAAGACCTTCTCTTTCCTTGCTGACTGTGTTTCACAGAAGAAGAACAAAAAAATAAGCTTAAATATTCTATATTCTAAGCAGATAGCAGAATTCAGACATGTATCCAACCCACTATGCCATTCTTTTATTGTCTTGGAAAATATTTGTTTGGCATAAGAAAACAAATAGGCATCACTTTTTGCAAGGCAAATGGCTTAGGTAACACCTAAAAAGCATTTGTGTTTTAGATGCTGCTTCACAGACCATTTAGAAATAATCTTCTCTAATTTTGATATAGATCGGTTTTCAGGTTTTTCTAATCTAATATTGTTTAGTAATTTAAAGCTGAATTATTGCATCAAGATGTATTATATTAGGTCAATTCAGAAGTGTACAGATAATACAGCTAATCAGAGCCTCTCCTAGGAGGATTCCCTTGTTGTCGGGGCGAGACAGATGGGTAAAACAAAATTTAGGTTCTTCCTTTGATGCATCAGCATGATAATGACAGCAAAACAAGTTGTATATATATGTTGAATGATTTTTGTTTCTTATTTCATACATTATAAATAAGAGGATAAATTCAAGGACTTTCAGTCAATTATCATTCATCATCAAAGGGATCAGCTCAACTTACAAGCTGACAGTTTTGTCGAAAGGAATCCCCGATCCTGGCTTCCAAACACCATAGCCTTCGACAGTTCAAGGACCAAACATATGAATCAAGTTTGGTTAATAAGAACAGGTACTCTGAACTGTAGGGGACCGATCTCATGTCATCCAGAATAAGACCAAGAGAGCCAAAGACACTGGACCTTCTTTGCCTAAAATGGAACAATAGTCGAAACTAATTAATGTCATGTGATAATCAACAAAATTTCCACAAAGAATCATGTCTGTTCAGTTTTATCAAATTTGGAAGCTTATTCAGTGGCATATACATATATTGACTTAAACTGAACATTTCTAACAGTGGACAGAATATGGAGAGTATTATTAGTTCTTACCATCACCAATAACATGTTCATCCCACTGCAATACAGGTCGAACAAGAACTCCGCTTCCAATAAGCATCATCTCATCTGCTTTCTTTCCTTCCTCCACGCTCAAATTTCCCATTCTAATTCCCTGAAGCTTCCCCTCCTTTACAAACCCCTCAGCTAGAGCCAGAACTCTCTTAGCAGTGCACCCGCTAAGGATTTTGTCGAAGTGGGGCATCACAAGTTCTTTTTCCTTTGTAACAAAAGCTACATTCATGTTAGGTCCTTCAGCAATAAACCCGTCCTCGTCCAGCCAAATTGCTGCATAGCTACCATTTTCTTCCGCTTCCATCTTTGAAAGCACATTTGGAAGGTAATTTACACTCTTCATGGTAGCAAATTGAGGGGGTTTTTTATGGGACAGATGTAGGTTACCAATTAATCCCTTTCGGATCCAAAGGAGATAGATCTTGTATTACAATTGCATAAAGAGCTGATTGTTGGCAGCCAGATGGAGATAGTTGGAAATCACCAGGTCCCGCTGAAAGCCAGTACCTTAGTGAACCCTTTCTACATTGGGAAGCACGTACTGTTTGTATAAGTATTCTTCTCATGCTTTCTCTATCAAAAGGAGGATCGATCTTGGCCATGGATGCTGACCTTAGAAACCGGTCTAGGTGTTGGTCCAACTCATAGAGATATCTGCAACATTGAAACACAGATAGCAAGGAGCCTAAATTACTGATTGCCAGGTTGTATTAGATTTCTCGGGGTATATATTGATCCCCGAACCAACACATATAGTTTCTCATAACAGAACAGTACTAGTAAAATTAATTCAGTTTTAAAGAAGATTGCATCTTATGAAGTAATCACAGAGTAACTTGATGAATAAAACATTTCAGATCCCCGACATACTGATGTTCCAAAGTAGCAGATGATAAATAACAAAATAATAAGACGGGAAGGTATGAATCACAAACCCGTCCATTAGCGCTGCAGTGTCAAAGACTCCATGACCTCGATGGACCATATGATCATCCATAGGAATCACCATGGCTGCTTTATCTGTTGTGATTCCACCGAAAATGCTAGAATACATAGCCAAGTATTCCTGCTTGCTTTTTTGTTTATCTTGGTATGTCTTTAGCCTTTCAATGGCCTTCACAGACATATCAATGCATAATCAAGAAATAGGATATATTCCTAATAAATAGGAGAAAAAAATTAAATGGATTTCCAGTTAACTGTATCATTTTACTGTTGTTTGAATATGCATTTCAACTGCGACCATATGCCATTCAATGAAATTAAATTATTTTATGACCCGGAAAGTATTAAAGAAAGATAATATTATGAAAAATAGAAGGAAAATTTTTTGAGAAAAATATGAAATAAGGTCATCTAATAAATTATTCAAAATCGCTTTTATTTGTTCCTAGACTAAGAAATTTAAAATACGTAACATTTTGAAGAATTTTGATTATATTTGATTTTTATATTTTTCAATTTCCAAACCAATAAAAGAAAATCATTTTCTTTTAACATTTTTTTTCCTTTCCCTACTAATTTCCGGGTTCCAAACGGAGCCTTAATTTTCTTGGAAAGTTCAAACACCCATTAGCATGTGAAAGAAACCAATTCAAGAGAAAGGTGAAAGATAATAAACCTCCAAACAGGACAGCAGTGGAACATCAGATATTTTAGTAAAATCTGCCACAAAAAGTTATTAGTCTTAGAAACCAAAAGGTTCATCACCCAAAAACACAAAAAGGAAAACAGGATCAAACTATTTAACCATACTCACTGACCCATTTGCTGCTGAGAAACGTGAGAAAAGAAAAAAGAAACACAAATTCTAACTCTAAACTTTATGCCATTTAATTTCCAAAAAAGGAAAAATGAACGAATAATTACCCTAACCGAGACTAATAGTTGCATCAGCTGGGTGAAGGTCTTTTCCTTCTTTTTTTCCGTTCCTTTTTTGTGGGCTCCAACAAATGAGAAATCAAAGATCCGAAATCACAATTTATGTTCTTTCCGAACATTTTCTCAGCAGTCAAACAGAGGTAAACACCAAACACAGTCCAAAGAACCCATACAAGCCAATTACAATAGAATTTCATTAAACTCAACAGAAAAAAAAAAAAAAACATTCAAATATACATAAAAACTCACCAACCAAAGCTTCAGCTTGATTAGAGCTTCTAACGACCACTCCATGGGAGACACCTCGAAACCCAAGTCCTAAACTGGAAAATCTTGAGAAAATAATGGAGAATTCAGAGAATGATTAAAGTGAGGTTTGAAAATACGCAGGGGAAGGGGGAGCTGAGAGAAAGCCATGAAGCAAACAGAGATGGAGAGCTCCATGAGATTGAAAGTTGGGAGTTGAAACCAGAGTCGATTTGAATACCAGCGTATTGGATTTGGTTCCTACGTTGCACTCCGTCCGATCTGGATCGAGTGCCCCACTGAATCGGACAGCATAAAATATATATATATAGAAAAATAATTAGAATATTCAGTGGGTCGCTCGATCGAACTGATGAACATCGACAGCCAAATTCAAGAGCCGGTTTGTTCACGGCTTTTAAAACAAAACTGTTTAATAATAGCTTCAAAGTTAAGAACCACACAAGTTCATGCCTGTCTCACTAATTATATAATAATATACTAATAATAATGATGAAAAAAAATTTTCAAAGAAAAAGGAATAACAAAGTTGAAAAGATTAGAAAAATAATATTTATTTTAAAAAATAATATAAAAATATTATATGATAAATATGAAATTTAAGGATTTAGAATAATTTGATATAGAATATTGGTTTAGTGATGAATAATATGAGTTATGCAAAAAATTTGTTATAACATAAACATGATATTTAAGATTAAAATCATAAAAACAATCATAAATCTAACAGAAAATCATATTCAATATAATTTTAAAAAAATCAGAATTAGGGCGGCACTCATAACGATAAGATTACTAATCAATATAAAATCATTTTGGGTGGTAGGTGGAATCTTTAAATGAGACACACACACAACACATGTAAAATGTAAACGTTGAAGAACTCAAGACAAGGGGCAATACAACAGAAGATACACATGGAAAATGATATCATGAGGAATTTGATATAACAACAAGATTAGTGATCAATATAAAACATTTTTAGAATCTTTATGATAAGATTAAAATCAAACATGAATAGGATAAAAGAAGGTAAATAATATTGGATGATATTGAGAGGAATTTGATATAACGATAAGATTATTAATCAATATAAAAACCTTTTAGAATCTTTATGATAAGATTAAAATCAAACAGAAATAGGATAAAAGGATATTGAATAATATTTTAAGTACAAGTTGAAAAAAATTTACAAAAAAGTTGAAAGTTTGACAAAAGTGAAAAGTTTGACAAAACGTTGAGAAATACAAAAGTAAAAGTAAAAAAAGGAAAAAATCTTTATCATAAAAATAAAAATTTATAAAACTATGAAGTTTTTAAAAGAATATGATCTAAATGACAAATGACATAGTATTAATAGAATCTTTAACTTATTATAAATTATAATTTTTAATAAATGATTGGATATTACAAATATTGTATATCTTTAAGCCTCAAATATTTATGTAAGAATCAATCACAATTATACAACTAAATCTTCCTTAAGAAATGAAAGAATAAATATTAATAATAAATTTAAGATAGAAAATTCCCAAGAACAAAAAATATACTTGATGGTTATAATCACATTTAAATTTACAATAATAATATTCAATAAGCTTATAATCAATAAGAAGATCTCAAATAAATATTTTATAAGAATCTAACATATTAAAATCCAAATATAGAAGATAATTAAAATTATAGTGAAATGACAAAAAAAAAAACGTTTGTACAAAAACAATAGACAAATGTTTAGAAAAAAATAAATTTATGTAAAGACTTTTACTAATAGTAAAATGGAAGTAATAAAACACAATATATAAGTATGATTAAGTGAATATTTAGAGAGTAGTTTACTTTATCTATAAAAGCTAGTCCGTAAAATATATGTAATTCTATAAATATAATAATACTCGAGACAAGAGAAAATTACAATAAATATTTAATTCAGCGTTAATCTAGATCCAAAAAATAAGAAAAGTAATAGAAAAACAAACTTAGGTATAAATAAATAAACATCCAATAATAATTAAAAATCTAATAAGAGAACTAAGAAATTTATGTCAAAAAGATAAAATAAAAAATAAAAGAATATGGACTATACAAAGATTGGAAAATTTAAGTAAATTATGATTATGTTAAACCATTTTTGAATATAGAAAGATGAAAATATTAATGGATGAAATATTAAAAGCTAAAAAGAAAATATAATAAATTAGGAAAAATGGAAGAAAAAATGAACAAATTAGAAAATAGAATAAATATTAAATACACCGAAATACTCTTATTAAGATAAAGTAAAGATCCAAGATACGTTAGAAAGAATCGAAAAATAGTAGAAAATATAATATTTAGAAAATATTCGAAATAACAATAAAAAAATAGAAGACATAGAAAAAGGAAGTCTAGATGAAAAGTTATTAGAATAATGGTTATAATTAGAAAATAAAAGAAAAATAAAAGAATGAAAACATATAATAGAGGAAAAAGTTATAGACGAATTAGTCAAATAAGTGAAAGTGAAATAAAATATATAATAATAGAAATACATATAATGAATTTAAATGACACAAAAGATGTAAATCCTATTGACATGTAGGGAGGACCTAGTAACAAAAGAATAATACCCAAAAACATTTGAAAACAATACGTATCACCTAAATACAAACCAAGAGAAAACAAAATTAAACAATTGTAAGTACATGAGTACATAGATATAGATTGTCAAAAATATATTAAAACGGTATTAAATAAATGGCCACAAGCAATGACATAATATTTTACGACACAAATAACAAATTGGGATAATAATACTAAAACCCAAATAATGATAGGAACATTAACAAGATGTGTTAGAAAATTGTGAGAAATATTATCAACCTCTAGTTTCAATGTAATTACAAATTACACTATTGTAGCCTTTGAAGGTAGCATATTTGAAGGTGTAGATACTCTTATTAGATATATAGTAAATGAATTATTATGAGAATTATGGATGACAGATAGTATAGAGCAAAGAATAAAATACATGAGAAACTAGGAATAAGTTATCACACTTACAAATTTGTAAAATGAAAAACATATATGAATATACATGAATGAAATAAGATATGATGCATTGATAGTAATATAATATGACAATCTTAGCGAATGCATACTCATAGTTTATTGGTGAAATTGAGCATTGTTTTCAAGAAGAATATGAAAAAATAAGAACAGAAGATGTTGATACTCTATGAGCCATAATATAATTTTTAAATAAAAGATTAACATAATTATGCACCCAAAGGTATATTATAAAAGGTGCGAGTTAATTGAGAAAATATATTTTGTGATAAGATTAGATAACATCTCATGAAAATGAGGGTGTAAGGAGTATAAGAAAATAAAATTTGGAAAATAATTAGGAAAGTCAAGAAAAAAAATTACAAATATAAAAGATTTAGAAAATAATGAAGAAAGTCATTTAAAAAATATTACAAGAAAATATTTAATTATAAAATAAGAAATGTTACGCAAAATACATCAAACGTAAATGCAAATGTTGAAAATGTGGAGAATTATGACGTTACAGTAATGAATGTCGAAAAGAGAAAAAGTCATTTATCATATGGAGAGAAAATAAAGAAGATGATTTATAAAGTATACTAAGTTTTGATAGTAAAATGAGTAGTGTTTATAGTGAGAATGATAATAGTTATTCATAAAGTGATTCGGAATGAGTAAGGAGATAATTGAGGAATATGATATTTCTGAATTTGAAGTTATTAGTGCTAAATAAGATCAAGAAGGATATGGAATGAAAAACACTTTTGATAACCCATAATCTAAATTTTGATATGAAAGCCCTAGGAGAATGATTACTAAGATACCTAAATAAAATATATATGCATTGAAAATATACAATCCATAAATACCAAAATATATAAATAAGTATAACAATTAACAAAGCTAAATGAAACATAAAGCTTAATTTATTGACAAATAAGACTATAAATGAAACATTATGTAAAATAAAAAAGGAAAAAGTAAGAGAAAAAAATAAAGTATGTATATTTAGCAGGAGTACAGATAATAATAAAATCGTTATTCCCTTAAAATCTAAATACACCAATAGTTCTAAGTTTATATGATAAAATAATGTTACCAACACATAAAAGCCACCTAGGAAATATCCAATGAAATTTGGCATATACGAAATTAATGTTCATTTGTTACCTAAAATATAACATTAATTTATGAGATAAAGATTTTGATAATAGTCTAAACTTATATTTCAAATTTTTAAGGAATGATTTTATGAAATAAAGTAATAATGTAATGACAATGTATTATAGTGCTTTATACACACTATCAAACTCAAATTATGGAATGATTTACCAAGATAAGTCATTTATATAAATTAGTGATGAATGTAAAGAAATTGCCGAGATAATAGAACCTCAAAAGTTAGAAAAAATATAAATTACAGCAAATTACATTTTAAGTATTGGAGATGATATTCCTAAAAAAGATTGTATACAAAAAATTGATTTACCCATATTTAGAGGAAATTTATTTATGAAATAATATTATAAATAAT
This sequence comes from Tetrastigma voinierianum, assembly GCA_016808115.1. Classification (NCBI taxonomy): domain Eukaryota; kingdom Viridiplantae; phylum Streptophyta; class Magnoliopsida; order Vitales; family Vitaceae; genus Tetrastigma; species Tetrastigma voinierianum. Next base: position 48,985 of record JAEQBH010008166.1, read on the forward strand.
ACAAGGAGAAATAGTTTCCAAAGAATAATAGAAGATGGCATTCACCTTTTCTCATGTTAAAATTATTACAATGCAGAAAGAGAGTCGACAAACAAATATTTTAATGTATACAGTGAGCCTAACAAGCAACCATATCTGCGCTGATAAATGCGAAATAATAGGAAGTATAACAAGCCCATATGTTTTTAAAAATTATGATGACTAAACATTATAATGTAATTTAAAGGTATAAATACTTATAAGATTACAAGGAATAATATTTTTGGTAGATTGCTATAAAGATAACATAATGCAAGGAAATTAATGAACACTATGATATTCTTTTAGGAAATATTTTCCTAAATAGACTAGATAAATATAAGATTACAAATGAATGAATAGAAATATATAGTGAAGACATATGTATTTTCCTAGAAAGACAAAAATGAAATAAATTACATTCATTAGTTATGTATTTATAATGGTAAATATCCCATAAACTAAGGCTATACATGTGGAATAACATACATAAAATAAAAAAATAACAATATTTAAAAGCTTTACTAAAATAATAAATGTGTAACCTGAAATAAAGAATAAATTACAAAACAAAAGAAATGTGTGGAAATAATGATCCATAATAAAATAATAAAAATAGAAAAGTTTATCAATATGACAATATAGAATGCAATATTATATTAGGAAATGACTTTTTACAAAAAAATTTCAATATATCAACAAACAATTTATACTATAATATTTAAAACATTAAATCCACTCTGATGAGAGAGAACCTAGAATATTAAAACATTTTAAGATAAATTATGACCAAAAAATAAAATGGAGAAATACAAAATATAAATACATCTATTACTTATAATGCACATTCATGACATATGTGAAAATTGAAATAAAATTTTAGTAATAACCTCAAATATTGTAATGTATAAAAATCTACATCAGAATTATAAATGATAAATCATGATAAGGTTATTAGAGTAAGACCACTGATATATTCACAATAAGATATAGAATATTTTAAAATACAAATAATGAATTAATGCAAATGAATCTAATAAGATAAAGTAAAAGCCCACATAGTAGCCCTGCTTTCATGGTAAGAAAACATACCAAGATAAAAAGAGGAAGAACAAGAATTGTGATAAATTATAAAGAAGTGAATAAGAATACTAAATTTGATGGATATCATATCCTAAATAAGGAAATATGAATAAATTTGACAAGATGAAAAAATTACTACAACAAATTTGATTGCAAATCATAATTTTGACAAATAAAAATGATAAATGGCATTACATATTATAAATCTTAGTATCACCGAAACATATGGAACGGGAGCAGGTTATTTGATTAAAACCAACATCCCAGAGAAAAGCGATAATATTATTCCACCTATTCTATCTTATAATAGCATTGTAAGGCGAATGTTCATACGAGAAAGATCAGAAACATTTAATATTTCCAACAATCTATGCAAACACGATATGTTCTACAAGAAATTCGAATAAATAGAATGATAGAACACGAATAGGATCACCCGCAAACTGATATCACATGTTATCCAACATGATTCACAGAACGTAATCCACCAAACAATGAGACATAAATTTTTGAGACGTCGAACACTTATCCGATCGCATAAATCTTCAACAAGAACACGCATTACAAAAATTGTTAACACATAAAAACCAAACAAGATGGAGTGAAAAACATACCACGATAGTCAAGAGAATAAAAGGCATATGTTAAGATTTACCTAAATTAAGAGTGCCAAATGAAAATGATAATTTAATACTAAAAACAGATACTTTAGATAAGTATTGGGCATCGATTTTGAAAACAGATATAGAAGAAATATGTCGTTATACAAGTGGAACCTTTAATAATAATTGGATTAATTATGATATTAATGAGAAAGAGTTACTTGCAATAATAAAATGAATTAATAAATTTGAGGTATTCTAATACCTAAACCCTTATCATTAGAAATCGATAATACCTAAGTTACAAGATTTATAAAAATAGCACAGAAAAGGAGTAAGGCAAAGGACATGTCTAGATGAAAACTCTTATTGGGCTTATTATAATTTTAAGATTATTCATATAAAAGTACTTTAAACAATTTTGGTGACTTTTTTGAGTTTATGAACGCCAATAACATCCAGGAATTGCGTGATATCGCCATCGATATGGCCGATGGAATGAATGTAATATTTGAAAATTATAATGATCTTATACCACTCGAAGAAAAAGTGATAAATTTACAAAAATATATCAATAATATAAGATCTAAGCTTGCGGTATTTCACAAAATCTCCTTTGAAAATGTTTCTGAAATATAATGAAAAATGATAATGAGAACATATGATATTTTCTCAGTCTCCTCAGAGACTAAAAACATCAATAAGATTGTGACTCGATACGTCTACCATTCTGGGAAAAAGAGGTGTCAACAATCATTGCTAACATTAAGATTGAGATATATCATTGTCTAAGGCCAAAATATCTAAAGGTATTAATAGTGTCATATTTCGCTTAAAAAATGTATAAAAGTCTCGAAGATAATAGTTCTCCAAATGACAGACTCCTCTCAAAATGAGAAAATTTAGATGAAACCTTCTTATTTCCTGAATAAAAAACAAAAAATATATCCATAATCTCTTAAATGACATTGTCTGAAATGGAAAGAAAGTATTTGACTTTCTCCGAGTTTATCTATAACAACCCTAATTGTAATGGGTATTACCAGACCTCTACCGAGTTTATATACCCAAGAATAATAATAATAATAAAAAAGAATGATCCTTTATTTGTCAAAGATGTCATGGATTCTTTACTTTGTTGACCGTGATCTATTTGGCTCTAATCATGATGAAATATTTGTTGACACTTAGAATTCAATTATGTGACATGATAGGGCACGAGCTTACATACCCTTACTATCACCCATAATATAATGAAGATAATGGAGGCATCAAAACTTATCATCTCATCACAATAAATAGCAGTGTTGAATCAAAGTTTCAAATAAATGATTCTAAACCCAAAAAATAAGGATATTATAACAGACAATGGACAAATACTAGAAGAGCATTGGGGATAAAGACAGTACTTGGAAGAATGAAAGATATGAGAAAAAAGAATTGCTTAGTCCACTATGCAACAAACAACTGAATGATAATCATAGGCGATGGAAAAGCCAGATGACAGAGAATGACGTTGAAGGATCCCGACTCGGATTAACCTCATGAACCTGAGGGGATCTCCCGGCACTCCAATGGATATAGAAACTTTTCTCAAACCATCAAATAAAATCCATGAGCGAACCCTCGGCAATCCTTAACATATCTTTAGAAAATAATGCGGAAGCCGGCGGTAAATTTTTATTTATTTATTTTTTTTCAAATACTTAGATTTTTCTAAAAATCGCCAAAGTTTCTCTCTATTTTTCTGATATTCCCCAAATTTACAAATACCGCATAAGTATTTAAAAACACTTCTAATATTCAAATTTTCAACTCGTTGTAGGACTCCTCGTCCACAACTCCAACAACACAATATATATACCATGTACATTTATTCATTTCAATTATCAAAGATCAAAACTTCTTCAATTCCATGCACATTTTATAAAGCCTGGGCTTGAGCGACATGTCGACCGCCAAGTAGTTCCTTTTCAAAATATATCCATATATGCATATATATGATAAATTATTTGACATATAAAATATGTAAAACTATTTATACAATGCAACTTCACATGCGTCAGCTCTCGATGGCTCAACTCACCGTATAGGAAGGTACTCTACCGTCGCACCCGTTCCTGGGCCCCAAAATGCTTTGAAACATATGGAAAAGGTTCTGAGCCAAAGGAGCCAGCTGAGTGTACATTTCATTAAGGATAATACTTAGTGATACACAAAGTAATAAATACTTATACAATTAAAACTAACGATCTAAACATTTATGCCTCAAACTTCTCTTTCTTTTATTTCTTATAATAAATATTTATACAATTAAATCCATTTATGCCTTAAACATTTACGCCAAACTTTTTTATTTCTTTATAATAAATACTTATACAATTAAATCCATTTATGCCTTAAACATTTGCGCTCAAACTTCTTTCTCTCCTTTCCTCGACGGAACCCAAGTGATAAACACACGAACAGCTCGGCAATCGACGGTGAGGGAATGGGCCTCATTCCAAATATAACCACTACTTATAGAGAAACTCACGCCTTTGCATGGGGTCCCAAATTACAGTAATTTATCACGTGTAAGGATATTACTTAGACACCTATTTCCTCCCTCGGTTAGTAACTCCATGTCCTTTACCCTAAACCTTACACGCCTTTAAAGTAATTTCGGCCGATATCGCCATGGGTCACCACAAGCAGCAGAACTACTCAAGAAAACATTTATTCCAAATACATTATAAATCCATTTAAAACCTTTTACTTTATCATTTATACATTTGCATTCTTCTTATACATTTTAACCTATAATGCCTTAACATATGCATACATATATAAACATTTACATTAAACTTTTCATTTTAACATTAAAATCATTCACCATTTCTTCAAAAATATACAAATCCATTTAAATCATTTACTTTATTACAAAACACACATATATGAAAAATATACTCTATGCATTCTTTATACATTTTTAAACTTCCATAATGCCTTAACATAAGCATACATATATAAACATTTAATACAAAATACATATATTTAGGCAAACATTTATACATTTACTACATTCTTGCATGGATATCCATATAAAACATTTGTATTAATCTTTTCCTTTTTCTACATTAAAATCATTTTACCTTTAAAACTCAATTTTCAAATATTAGTTTTACACTACGCTCACGTCTAACCCACTTGCTTCCTATCGACCTCTGCTTTCAGTCCGAGGTCCTTTCACATTTTTCAAGAAAACTACAACTAACCATTAACCATAACTTTGTATTTAATCCACCATACACATTCATTTTCACCCAACCACATCACATTCACTTTAAATCTCATTTAACCACAATTTAAAAATACTAAACTAAGGAAATGACCAAATTAATTCTTTTTATTTTCACAAATGACCTTAATGCCTCAATCCAACCTTTGTTCATCTACTTAATCTACTTTTTTACTTAGAAATTAGAATCATTCCAATTGACTCATCCAAATTCAAGTTATGGCATTTTTTCATGCCAAACTAGTTATTTTACCTACTCTTACATCGGACCTGCTTTGATATACCTTCATTTTCCATGTCTTGACTCATTTGATTAATTAGTTCTTTATACTTCAAGTTTGAAGATTTGTTCTTCCAATTGGAATCACCCAAATCGAGCAATCAAACTCCACGTTACGTCCAAAACAACCTAAGCAATATGATGCTCAAACCGAATCCGCACTTACTTTTTGAATACGGCCTCACTTTGAATGAATTTTGGGGCCACATAGAATCGACCCGACAATGCCTATTTTGGATGTTTGGTTATCTCTGAAGTCTAGTTTAATATTATCCACTTGAATCACTCAAATCGACGCAAACGGCAAAAGCAGGCAAATACGAAAACTGGTCGAAATAGAAAACAGCATTTCCCTGCATCGAGATCGTTTCTCCCGAAATGCCCAGAATGTAGCTCTTTCTGCATTTTTTCCATATTTTTCCATCCAATTCAACTCTATAGTCCATATACACTTCAAAACCATTTCATATTCATCTTGACATCTCTTTTCTATTCAACTCCTCTTTCACTACTATCTTCTTCAAAACCTACTAATTCCTCCCAATACTACTCCTAATATAAGTTATAACCCATACACAACCTAAACACTGTAAGATTTGTTGTATTTGTTCTAACCCTAACTCAATTACTTGAATTTAAACCAAGAATCCATACAAAACTATAAATCCCATCTAGCTCCATAAATTCTTTGCTTTTCCTCTTTTCTTATTCTTATCTTCCTCTTCTTCTCTCTTCCTCTTCTTTCTTCTTCCTTTGCCTTCCTCTACATTTTTCTCTCCTCAAATGAGAGACCAAATGGGATATTTTTGTTTCCCTTAAGGCTGTTTGGCCAAATCATTTTATTATTTTCCCATTTTTATAGTTAGTCCTTCCATCTTCTACTATTTCCATTCCAATTTTCTCATATTATACTTCTCAGTATCCTCATTCTTTGCATCTTATTCCATAATAGCATATAACCTTATCGTTTTATGCCTTTATGTCATAAAGTGGTAAATGACCACTTTACCCTTGTCTTTATTATTAATTTCGGTTTCTCGCTTTAGTTCTCAGTAAAATTCATTTTGTACTTTTAATATACCCTACACAAGTCCGAAACTACTTAGGTATATTTCGGTGTTACAATGATTAAAAATCAATGAGTCGGATCAAATATTATTGCCACCAAATTACGACAAAAATGAAGGTAAAGTTTACGAAAAGACAAAAAGTATCGATGAAGGCTGGATAAACTCTAAACAAAATGTAATCTTAACTTTCCATGGAGAGATAGTCTTCGTCTCGTCACTATAAATGTAATAATAAAGTCGATATGACAATGAATGTCTATCATCGTCACTTATACAATAGATGGCAAAAAACAATGACAACATGGATGAAGAAGCTACAGTTTAACCAAAGTCAAGAAATAGAAAAACACTTCTCTTATGAAAGAAATCACAAAGACAGGAACAATATAAGAAAGACATTTACTTTGAAAATGTAGATGATAATGAAGATAATAATCGACGTCTCAACAAAGAAAATGTAAGATAAGAAGGGATACCAGAGCACAAAAGCAAAAGAAGAATTACACGTCACAAGGATGTTAATAAAAAAAGTAGAAAACTCATCTATAAATTGAGAATGTTTCTTATTTGGAGGATCATCAGAAAAGCCCATATCCATCTTTGTATCCATACCTTGTAATAGACTTCTAAGCTTTTCTTATAAAAACTTATATGTAAGATAAGAGAGTGCTTTTATGAAATAAAAGTTTGAAGTTTTACCAGATACATTTTTTGTGTATCAATCTATATAAAGCGAAAGATTCTTCAATATCGAATTATCACAAGATCGTGAAGTTAGGAGGGCGTTAGGGAATAAGATATTTGCTATTGGTAAGATGCGAAGGTCGCTGGATTGTTACATATAACAGGTAACTGAGGAGACAGTGTTAACTTTTACTATTTAAATTCTTATTTACATATAAGTATTTTTCTAATGATAAATTTAATTTCGGTGAGTTACTATGTCGTTCAATCGATTACTCTTATTGACTTAAAAATTAACTAAAAAGGAAATCCTAAAATTTTGCATATAAATTCATCTTAATGACTTTGATACATGTTTTTTTTTATTTAGTCGAAGTTAATGAGTTGAAATCAACCAACCGGATGAACCTGTCATTGATATGTCAGATTTAACTATATTTGAAATCAAGTTCAATACAAAAAAAAGTAAAATATTTTGATGCTCAACTTTAGCCACCATTGTTATGATATATATTTTAACTTTATGTCATTATTTTTTAAACTTTTATAATTTATTATAATTTTTAATTTAAAATAAAATAAGTCAATAATACCTAACTAAAAGGTTAAAAGAGAAAACATAAGGGAGATGAGAGGTTCAAGGTTAGAGTCATAATTAAGACAAATTTATAAGCAACAGATTACTATCATGTGATGTAAAGTAAATAATTGTCAAAAAAATTTAATAAAAAATAAAAATTATATAATATGCTCTCTAGACCTGAAAAATGTAATTTATTTGAAATTTGTTTTCAAAATAGCAGTGGCCTGTTGGTAAATCCACTATAATATGATTTCAAAAATGATCTTCTAATCAGTAATCAAGCATGGTCTGTTAGCCTTTTTTAGTATGTGGATTGACAGGGGATCTCTTGCAAATATAGTAATATGAGTTTGAATATTTTAAAGATCAATTTAATCAACTTTAAATTTCTCGTTATTGATGAATACTGGTTACATGTTAAAATAAGATATTATAATGATGTAACGCAGTTAATGAAAAAAAAAACTCAAACATTGAATAAAAATATGTAGAAGTTGATGGTTATATCATTTGATATTTAATAATTTTAATGTCTTAAGATTTATGTTTATGTCTATTAGGGTTAGAGTCTTTATTTGTATAAAATATTATAATATTTTTTGGTCAAATCATAAGGTACTTTGAACTGGATCATGCATATATGAAAATAATTTTTAAGTCACACATCTGACTTAATCATTCAAGCATTGCTGAAATAAACACAAAGATCGAATATTTTCCCTCAAGGATTTGAACCCGCAGAGCCACTAAAATGCAGCCAAGAAAGAATATACAAGGAGATAATCATGTAATAACAGAGAATTTTAACAAAACCTCCCCAAAGTGAGAAGAGAAAAACCACGACTTTGTTTGAGTCCACCCAAATACATTCACTATAATAATTTTAGGTAATAAAACCTAATTTCAAACAAAAGATCCTTCAAAACAATGAAATCATCCAAATATAGTGAATAAAATAATAGCAAATCTAGCCTCAAATCAAAACAGTTGATGAAGATCTCACCAACTCCACAGAGTAAATCAAGTTTTTTTTATGTCGTATAAAAATCTCGCGTAATTTTTTCTTCAACGCCACAATTTTTCTTCTTATTGTGAACACATGATAAGAGCCAGTCAGCCTGCTTCATCTTCCGTAAATGCCAATACACTCACTCGCCTGATTTCGCTCCCAAAACGCACACGTCCCGCCATTTTTGGAATAAATGTGTATGTTGTACTTTAATCGGCTTAAGTAAAATGGGTCGCTAGAATAAAATACCATTTAATCTAATAATTGCACCCTCCAAATTCAACATAAAGAGAGATTACACTCTAACATCTCGCTAGAGTCCATGCAATGACCCTGGTGACAAAGCTTCACTTTCCAGGTAATAAACTTTTGTCATCATATCGGCGATTTAAACCTTGCGGTGGAACTTCTTAAGCCTCTTATAAGCTCTTTCCAATGACATCTCGTAGAACCAATGATATCTCACATCAATGTGCTTTGTACTGAATGGCACGGGCGTATTCTTGCTCAAGTCCATAGCACTGATCATCACAAAACACAACATATCATCTTACCAAACCCACTGGAGAACTTTCATCCATAACATCTCTTTGTCGCCTGGGCCAGTCGCTATATATTCCGCCTCAAGAGGTGATGGGTGCCATACTCTCCCAACTGATCTAGTGAAACAAATTCCCAAGAAAAGTGAATAAAAAAACCTAAGTCACTTTTCACCATCAAGGTCACCGCCACGCATCTCAGAAACCTTCTAACACCGGTTTTGGAACCCCAAAACCCAAACACAATTTCGCAATTCCTCAAATATTTTAAGATCCATTTACTCCGCTCTCAGCCAATGCTCCTTTCCCGGATTTGGAGAAATCACCACCAGATTTGCACAAAGATGTGCAATATCAGCCTCAGACAAACCATACAATACAAGACTCCCCATCGCGAGGAGTAAGGAATAGAGGCCATCTTTCCTTTTCATCCGTTTGTACAGGCATAAGCTTCTCGCAGTTAGTGATCGCTGAGGTGCTGAATCGACTCGCATTTTTCATATCAACCTTTCAAGCACACGCTCAACATACTTTTCCTCAAGGGACAACTACAACTCACTTTCTATTCTAGTAATTCGTAGATACCCAACATTTGTTTTGCAGCCCTAAGTCCTTCATGTCAAAGTGACTTAACAACCTCTCTTTCTTAAACTTGCCAATCAAATTTGAATCATCTCATACACATACCATCAACATAAAGTAAAGAATAATGAATTAATCAGAAATTTTTAAATAAAACACAATTGATCTGTGATCTGGCCCTCTTATACTGTGGCTCACCATAAAGGAATCAAACTTGTAGCCCATCGTCAAGGCTGCTTTAGCCTATAAAGATTTTCTTTAATTTGCAAACCATGTGCTCTTACCTTTTACTTTAAAACCTCAGTTATGTGAGACATGTAAATTTTTCATTCAAATCACCAAGGAAGAAAAGGCCACATTCGACCTGCTCAAGCTCGTATAGTCTAAACTAGCAAATTAAAACTCAAAACAACTCTGATAGAAGATGATCAACCTGGAGAGAATATCTCATCAAAGCCAATACCTCTTCTCAGCTTCAAAACCTTTTACTACCAAACGAAAGCTTCTTATACTTTAGCAATTTTCCATCAGCCTATCTTTCTTCAACTTGAAATAACCATTTGTTCCTGAATGTTTTCTGCCTTGAAGTTCCACTAACTTGCTAAATCTGTCATTTCTTTAACAAAGAATGCATTTCTTCCCGCATAGCTTTCATCCAAATTTTACCTTATCTCGCATGAGTCCTGCACTTGAAAATTCTCCGTCCCTATCGGTAATCAACACATACTCAAGAAGGATACGGATGATGACCACTCCTCCCATTAGTCCTTCTAATTTGAGGTTCTCGAATGACTTGTCGGCGAGGTCGCTTCCCGCTTCAACTTGACTACCGCATCCCATCATCAACCACCGTCTCGTGCTTCATCACTCACTTCTGCCATCTCGTCCCATCTATAGTATCGCAAAGGAAAATGAATAACCTGTAGGGATCAATAACACCATCATCGATAGCTTTAACCTTTCATTTCTCACAATCAGCCAGTCCGATCTTCATAAAATATCACATCTCTACTTCGAAAATCTTCTTTCACCTGATCCCATAATCAGACTAAACCTCTTCATTTCTTAGCCAACAAGGATACATGGAAATAAGTCATCGCTTTGACCTCTCGCTTTTGAGGATACGCGCAGTTCTTGCACCTAGTAAAAAACCTTAAGATGATCAGAACAACATCTTTTCCTCGTCTACTTTCCGGGAATGTCAAACCTGTGCTGAACCGAGGGACCTATTTATCAAGTAACAAGCAAGACAGCTTCCACCCCAAAACACTGGGTAGCTTCTAAGTATTTTTAGCATGCATATGACCTTCTCAACAATAGTGCGGTTCATCCTCTCCGCAACACGGATATCATACTGGAGTACCAGAACTCCGTCTCCTCATGTCTAATACCAAGGCCGAAAGGTGAGTTTCAAACCTTTGATGTATACTACCTCCATTGTCAAAAGATTAAGACACTTCAAAAAACTTTCCGCTTCTTCAACTAAGTGCATGAAATTTCCAAAATCGAAGGCATTATCTTTCAATGATAAAACTCCACACCTTTCTCGGCTATCAACAATGAATTAGATAAAATATCGGGTCACCCATGACTCCACCTCAAAGCAACACAAACACTGAATAACCAATTCCAAAATATTAGATTTCCTTTTGAAGATTTAGGAAAAAGAAACTCTATGATGTTTTCCAAATAAACAATAATCTACAAGGGTTAAGATCATACTTTAGTAAAAAGGAATGAGAGCCTTTTCGCTAGTATATTTAACCTTTCACCATGTGACCCAATCTCAGGCCATAAATTGGGAGGAACTATCTTCAAATAGATCCACCCATCTCCACATCACAATTGTCCTCAGGAAGTGTTTAACCTCGCTCTAGGCAATGATTTTCAAAGAACCTTTGGTAAGCTTCCATTTACTGCATCAAGTAATTCATGATATCCTTCCCGATCCAAGGCAACCTTAAATAAGATTAAGACGTAAGTCGCAGTTACGCCGCACATCTCTTTAGTCAATGAACAACCAACGCCCTGTCGATGCAAACATCACCAATACCCACACCTCGAGGTCAAAGCACGACCATGTATCAAGTCTCCTGCCTCAGACGATGTGAAGAACTCCTTATTAGGCAATGATAAGAGGTCATTGACAATAATCCACCTAACTCCTAATATTCAGAATGTGCAAACATTCTTCATCTCCAAAAATGTGAACCCGCGCATCTTCGCGATAAAGCAAATTGTAGCATTTTATTTTCATCTTTCCTCCGATTTTGCCTTCTTTTTGTCTCCCGCTTTCCAAGCATAACAATTTCTTTTCATATGTCATTCCTACCACAATGATAACACTTTCTTCTTCACTAGACTTTCCTCCTGATTACACCATTCTTGATTTACCACTTTAATTCCTTGCATTTATTTCTTACCTCTACTCCTGCTTCCGTGGATAAAGAGCCTCGGTCTCTAAGATATTCCTTGCTCCTTCCTTCCCGGCTTCTCATTAAACAAACTGCCTTTTACTATATCCATGGTTAAATTGCCATTAGAGCCGAGTTACGCGAGATAACTAGAAAGATCCCAACCATCTCAAGCAGAGTTAACTCAAAAGCAAATAAATGCTTTCTGCAACTCATCTTCAATCTTCATCTTCATAGCATTTAACCTGCTTCACCAACCCTTGAAAGTCACCGCGTGCTCGCTACAATCATACCACTTTTATACTTTTATTTACCAGCCTTCTAACTGCGCTTTATTCTCAGCCTTCGCTCGCACACGGATTCTAATTTTTTCCAAAGCTCAAGAGCATCGCCTCCTCGTGACACGTGATGAAACACACCTGGCCACCCACCGTCTGGACAAAAACATCGCTTTTTCAGCTTACGATCTTCCATTCTCGTCTTCCGACATATCGCTTACTATTATCCCATCATCAGCATATAAATCCTTTTTGCAATAAAGAATATCTTCCATTCAAGCTCAAGTAAATAGAATAATTGGGGACGAGGTTAGTCTAACTACACCATTCCAAGATTCCATTTTTAAACCAACACCAGTTCACAATACCCAGACAATAGAACCACTGATACCACTTGTTGGGAAATAAACACAGATTCAACATTTTCCTTGATTTAACCTCGTTAGGAGTCAATAAACGCAAATAAGAAAAGACAGTATGCTGCTGGGAGATAATCACAAAATAACAGAGAGAATTTTAACGAAAACCTCCCAAAGTGAGAGTAAAACCACTGACCTTGTCTGAGTCCACCCAAATATCCACTATAATAATTTGGTGACAAAACCTAATTCTAAACAAGGCGATCCTAAACAACGAATCATCCAAATATATGAATAAAATAATGCGCAAATCTAATTTCTAAATCAAAACAGTCAATGTAAGATCTCAATTCAACCCACAGATAACTGTGTTTTTTTTTTTTTTATAGCCGAGAAAATCACGCACTTTTTCTTCAAACCCACACGCATTCTTTCAGACAAGTGAATATTAATGAAGACAAGAGCCGCTGTCGTCATCTTAGTGCCCACGACACCACTGGGCGCTCCCGATTTCTCGCTCCCAAAAAAGCGCTGTCAGCCCCACATTAACAAACGTTAGATAAGAGCCCCACTCCGCTAAGTAAAAGTCTGGGGCTGCCAACAACATTTACTACCCACAATTTTGGCATTTTATATTATAAAACATAAATATATTATTAAGGTTCGAACTCAAGATATTTGGCTAAGTTAAAAATGATCTTAATCATCTCATATATATATATATATATATATATATAATGATGGAATAAAATATTATAATAATGTAATGCAAAAAAGCCAAAACGAAAAGATAAAAAGAAATGTAACTTCAAATCAACGGTGGAGATCTTACTTTCTACCTCAAACACAAATTAAATGAATAATATATTTTTTATTTTTCATTCTGTACATTTACAAAACAAAAAATGATAGGATTTTTCATGAGTTTTTTTTTTTTTTTTTTTTCTTCAAGTGAAGGACAAGCAGATTCATAAAATTGTTGAAATTGAAATTAAAATACGTAATTTACATTGGAAGTTACGATAATCCTTAGGGTTCATGTCTGTTGCGCCAGCCAAATCAACGTATCATTAACCAAAAAAAAAGAGATAACAAATTTAATCAGAAAATAAAAATAAAAAGATTCCTGAGCTTAGTTTCAGAAGTTAGGGAAACCGTTAGCTAGACATCCATGGCGATCATCGGCGACGCGCTCGGCAAGCCTTCATGCCAAAGCACGAGTATGACAGAGGCCCGCGAGGAAGACAAAGCTTGTCTGTCTTCCAAAGGCCACTGTTATTCAGTTTGCTATTTCATCTTTGCTATTCTTATCTCTATGGTTATTAGCTTGAAAGACTGTGTTTCTGGAAATAGCGCAAAGCGGCCGTCTCTGGGCGGTGATCCGCGGCTTCAGATGCTCTCGTCAGTTCTGCCAAAGAGGCGATTCGATCTTTTCCTGCGCTTTATCTGACGGATCAAGAAACTGCGGACTATTACTGGATGGTTGTGTTCATTCCTGGTCCAGAAGATTTTCCTCGCCTCATGTTTTTACTCTTTGGTAGTGAGAAAATTTTGTTTTGTTTTTGTTTTTGGTGTTTGGTCCAAGGAGAGAGTGGGACTGCTAATTTGAATGACTATTGTATTTGCATTTTCTGACCTGTTGTTTTATTTCTGTTTGGTTGCCGAGAAATGTAGAGATAGGAAAGAAATTGGAACTTTCAACTGTGATTTATTGCTCATTCATCGGATGATGAAGAGAATTGGTTTTATTTTTCTTTAAAAAAAAAAAAAACTTGCTATGTTTCATCTGCAGACAACCGACAGTTTTCAATGAGCCAGAAATTGTAATGAAGGATTGTTAGCTATTGCTGCCTTTAAAAAAATTATAGAAACTACAGCTGCTTAGGAGAATATAAATTATCTGGATGAATACGTTCTTCCTTTGATCATCTTTTCTTGTTAATTTGATTCCATTACTTTAGCTCTGTTTATGCTAAGAAAATGTGTGAAGAAAAATAAGCTAAAATTCCCAATTCTGTAAATTTCAAATAAATACTAGAACTAGATTTAAAAACCCTTGTTCTAATGCATGTAACCTAGATTTTAAACATTTGAGACAGAGCAACAAGAATGAGTTTAAAGCACAACCTTGGTTTCAATTCTCAAGGGCTCGGCTGAAAGCACAAGGTCCTCATTAGGTGTGGTGATTACTTGATTTGCATTTTTAAGCTTGCTTCATGTATGAGTTATATACTTCCCATTTAATTGAAGTAGAGTTCTGCTTATGAATATAGAAGAAGCTATTTTTCTGTGTTTTATGGGCTTAAGTAAAAGCAAAGTTTTCATGGTTGAATCTGCTTACTGTGATGATATCCCTAAGAGCTTCTTGGCGATCATTTTTGGAAGTGAAACATGCCATAGGAATAAGAGGAATTATCTGAATTTTAGTTTTGCTTGTGATCACTGCATGAGTTCTTAGAGCTGGCCTTTTGTTTTCCAATAGGAAGTTGAAACACGTTTTATCTGCGGTGTCATATTTGTATTGCCTTGTTTATTCTAAGGTTAAATTTTAATAAAATGGTCTACTATAGATGTTATCATTTAATTGAAACTCTTCATTCTCATACTTGTTCTGATTATTTTTACTTTGAGTTTATGGAATTCCACATTCATGGAATAACTGGTTATGCTTTGTTATACTTGGATTTGTCACATTTGAAGCCCATATTCCAGGAATGTATTGTTGCTTATTCTGCTCCAGCAAGACATGGCTGTTTAAAGGTGGTTGAAAATAACTACTGTGCTTCAAAAAGGGGTACGAGTTTTTTTTAAGTTATTCTGATTTCTGACTTGATTTTCAACCAAAGTCTGGCTTCTAATAAGTGATACTTTTGTTCAATGCCATTTGATGATGGTGCCTTATTCTATTTTTTTTACCAAATGGTTGCTTAACGCCTTGCTTTGGTTCTCCAAAGATATTTCAATGCGTACCTTAATTAATCAAAACTTTCTATGCATACTGCTTTCAAACTTTTAAAATTTTATTAAGGAATAGGGGTATCCATTTATGTACTAGCTTATCTAATCGTTTAATTTTCTTTTTTTCTTTAATTCACAGGAGGTGTATGTCTATCTATTCTGAACATCGTGTTTATATCAATCTTTGGTCTTCTTTGCACTGTTTCTGTTCCAGTCTCTCACACAAGGAGCAGCTGCTCCATAACCTTGTTTTGGTGTTATGAGATTGGGGACATGGGGGCTAGTCTACTATATGGGGAACTGCCTTCTTTGAGGTAGAAGAAAAGCAGCAGTAATCCTAGACTTAAGGTGACTTTTGTTGGTAGAAATCTGGGTTGGAAATGTTAAACTACCCACTTGGAAGTAAAACCCAGATGTGGAAAGGCTGTTAATGATGCTTCAAGGCATGGATGGGGTCATCCCTCCTATCCTCAGATGAAGAAGACGAGCCCGATAGCCAGTCAGGAAGGTTTATCCAGCCCCTACTAACTCCTACAGACGAGTGTGACTGCTTTTATCAAGCGTTACGAACCCACCCTTCTTCTTCTCCCAGAATTCGGCATCAACAGAGGATGGAATTCCATCCAGGAATGCTGAAGGCATTGATGACTCTAAGATGGTTTTAACTGGTATTACACACGAAGAGTTGGAAGACAAAGGCTGATAAAACCAGGGGTTGGTGAGCCTCTGTTGAATGTCTTGGTAGGCTGCCTCTCTACACCTTGTAGGTAAATCTTATGACTTGAAATTTTTTTACAGATGGAAACATGTATCTCTTTTTAGCTGCATGAAAAGAAATTGCTCTTGTTTAGCTACAAAATACACTTTAACTAATGCTTGTACGTATGGTGGAACTAAACTATGACCGTTATTTAATGCGGCTAGAATCTTACCATTTTAGATTGGTTGGTGGGCGGGACTTGTACCTTCAAATTGTTTTTTAACCATCCAATTATTGAATGTTACAAAAATCGTTATTAGGTAGACCCTAAACAATGTGTTTAAAACGGTTTATAGAACTAATATATTCTTCTTTTATATTAAACTTGTTAACTTTTTTTTTTTTTTTTCCGATAATCTTGGATGTCTAAAGCAATATTTGCACTCGATTAAACCTCTATGCGTCTTGGAGGATTGAAACCAAAGGACCATTAGCACCTCGATTAAACCTCCAATGGCTATAGGTGGTACCTGGGCGTATCGGTCAAGCAGGGCTCCGCCGACATCAAGCAGTTTACATCAGTCGGGCCAATTTGTATCGGCTTTTTCGGGCCAAAATATTGTGAAGCTCTGGGCTTTGCTCTACAAGTTGCCTTGTAAAGCAAAAAAAATTGCGGTGGGTCGTACAATGTGGCTCGCTTTTTCGCTAATAAATCATAACAAAATAAACCTAGCCCTAATTTTCAAAGGACTGTGTTAGCTCCAACAAACCGGTTCTAAATTGCCACCTCTACCAATGGCCTAGGGGAGACTTGAACCAATGACTATTAGCACGTCGACTAAACCTCCAATGGCCTTGAGGGACTCGAACTAGTGATTATTAGTTAATCTCATCCCAATACGTTACACCAATTGATGTCACATCCCAAATTAGGTAAAACTCCTACATTATGTATAAATATGACTTTCTCCTCAATTTAAGAGGACTCGCTTTAAAACCGCGAGGCCTCGAGCCTGGGGAAAGTCAATAATATATATATTGGCCGATCAGCCTGCTACAAACGTTAATGTGCCGATCCCGGGCATCGAGGCGCGCTTGTTTCGCCACTGTAGGGGGTTGTTTGGTCTGCTTTGGCCTCATATCTCAGCCAGATACAAACGTTATATCATGCCTCAGATATGGTGCTGATCACATCCCACATCTGACAGCTATAAACTTTCTAACACTCACTTGCTGAAAGCTCGCCCAACATCTAACAAACAATACGGTGCCTAAAAGTTAAATTCAAACAGGCTTAGCCTGTTAGTAACTTCAATTGGAGTTATATTAGAGCTTTCATCTGATGTACATGTTTTGGCTTCTTGTATAATATGAGGAAACATGATGGAAATAAAACAGGAAAAGAAGAATGTTAAGGGAGAAACAAAAGAAAATAAAAAGGTTCAAAAGAACTTTACTTTATTTATTTAGTTATTTGCTGAAAAATACATAACTTTTTTATTAATAAAAACCTAAAATAATTATTTTGTGATTATAAAAAATATTTGAAGTAATTAATAAATGCATCTAAACATTTGTATTAATTAAAACTTAAAAATAATTAATTTTATGATTATAAAATTTTTAAATATTTGAATTAATGAATGAACATATATAAACAATTGTATTAATAAAAACCTAAAATAATTATTTTTGGATTATAAAAAATATATGAACTAATAATTAATATCATATTATTATGATTTTTTATATAATTGTTTACACTAAAAATGAAATTTTGGGTCAAAAGGGTATTTGAATAATTATTCGGCCCAAAGGGAAGTGGAATAGGTCGAATGGATATATCAAGCCCAACCCAAATTTCAACCCAAACGAATACGCCATGAGCGGTCCATAATGACATTTATGAAATTTTTTTTATCACAGTTTCACAATACTTAGAATCTGCTACTTTGTCTCAAAAGTTAGTTTCGATAAGACTTTTCTCCAACCCAAGTCATGATACTTATAACGCGAAAGAAGACAAGAGTTGATAAACGACTTAAACAAAGACACTCTAAATAATTGTATGCTATTGGAGAAGGTGTGATGAAACGATTATTCAAAATGCCTATAAAAGGAAGACTCAACTTCAGAGCAAATCCCAACTTATAAAAGGAATAAACCCAAAATAATCACGGACTTTATTTTATTTATTTAGTTCTTTTATTAAAAAAATACATAACTTTGTATTAATAAAACTTAAAATAATTAATTTGTGATTATAAAAATATTTGAAGTAATTAATAAATGCATGTAAACATTTGTATTAATAAAACTTAAAATAATTAATTTTATGATTATAATTTTTAAAATAATTGAATTAATGAATGAACGATATAAACAATTGTATTAATAAAACCTAAAATAATTATTTTTAGACATAAAAATATATGAATTAATGATTAATATCATATTATTATGATTTTTTATATAATTGTTTACACTAAAAATGAAATTTTGGATCCAAATGGTATTTGAATAATTATTCTGCCCAAAGGCTAGTGGAATAGGCTGAATGGATATATTAAGCTCAAAGCGAGCCTAACCTAGTCCAAGAAAGCCCAAGTCCATGATTAATGTCCATGAAGAGGTCTAAGGACATTTTTGGAAAATTTCAATTTGTCAAAGTGACTAGCTCATAATACAGGATCTTTTTCTCAAAAAGCAAAGCTGGAGGAGACTTTTTCACCAACCAAGTCACATACGACGTAATGTGAGTGTTATTGTTAGTGTATAATGACTTAAAGAATTAAGAACAAGTCATAGCGAATAAATTAATTTGGAAAACTTAGACTCCCCAGCTGGTACACGGCGCTATTGGTGAAGTGGGATGAACAATTATTCAAAATGTCTATATAGGGAAAGACTCCAACTTTATGCCCCGACAAATCAATCAATAAACTACCACTAATAGAGTAATAACATTTTATCATAGTTTCTACAAGTTCATCTTCCAATCAGATTCTACAATGAAATTTACTATTTTTTCAACTTGTTCATACAATTTTTCTCTTAGCTTTCAATACATTCTAATTTTCAAAGCATTTTCCACTTAGACTCTAGGGAACTGTCAAGAAAACTTGGGAATCCACTTTTCGCTTGAGTAGAAGTTAGATTCGACATTATTTCAGTTCGGAAGGCATGCTTAAGGTATTCACTTCACCTTGCTTTTATATGTTTTGTGACCAAATCTACATAAACATATTTTGCACGCCTGCTGGGGAACACACATATTTGTGGGAATTTCGATATATTTTTGTTTGATAGTTCATTGTGTAATGGTCTACGACGTGGACACTTAATTAATAAGAATGACACTAAAATTGGAGAGTAAGACAAACCCAGCCCTAAATCAGATCCGATGCTGCTGTATGAGATAGGAAGGAAGGAGTTTAGCCCCAGGAACAAATAAAGAAACATGACAATTATCTAGTGCGACAACAGTAAATCCATCTAACCTAAATAAACAAGTGGAAGGAAGATGCACAAGTAATGTGGACGTGCCTATTCTTTTCTCTAATAATTTTAATGAATTTCAAGCTTTCATGCAAGAAATAAAGAGTCATCGAGTGGTCATGACTGCTATTATGAAAGAAATGAAGTACTTTAGAGAGAGAGAGCAAACAAGGCAAGAAGTTGCTTCTAAGCCTGAAAGACAATTTTCTAATGAACTCTAAATGTGATATTGATAATCATGGGAGTCGGGTGGACACTTCATTACCTATGCAAAGTGAGGTTGGGATACCTTCCTTCCTATGTGAGAGAGAGGTACTGGAGAACTAGTAGTGAAAGACCTAATGCAGCTAGAACTACAACCCCTTGAGGATTTTTGCTTAGACTAATCCAATTACACAACCTAGAGTATATGAAGGAGGTTTTTCTTTCAATGGAGGCCCAGGGGGGCATCATGCAACCACCTACAAGAGTAAATGACAACTGGGGATAACAAGTACAACAAGTTCCTTAGGTTCTAACAACCTTCAGCAACGAGTCGTAGTACTAGATTTATGGCAACGAGAGGTGGTACAGAATTTGAGATGGGCCAGCCCTCAAGTAAATGGGCCACCGTGAGTTCTACAACCTGATCAGAGATGATGATAGGAAACTCACCCAGCGTGGGTACATGATCCTTGATTTCCTTTGCCTTTGGAAGATGGTCAATCCACCCTAACATGTTGTGGGATTCACCGTGCAATGTGAGTCGCAACTATGGTAATTTCTATCATTTCAAGCTTAGATCAGTTTCCAACTCTTTTGGTTGTGGTATGTGATTCACTTTGCAACAATATTACCAAGGAACTTGCTACAAAGTTGGTAGGAAATGGAAAGTGCAAACACACTCAGCTTCTTCAGATCAATCTTGAAGTTTGCATCACGTAACTCCGTCAGTGATCAAAGAAATGGGAAAAGACCGATTGCTTTATCTCCCATTTCAAGAAGATGAGAAACAGATGCAAGATCCATCTTTTAGAGACAGAGTACGTGAAAATGGCCCAAAGAAGTTTGGACATTGAGTTTATGAAGAAATTCCAAGGTATGGAATTTAAAGATTTTTATGAACTTAAATCTAAGGTGATTACACAAGAATCATCAAGAAGAAAGTTAATATAAGAAACCCATGAGAACCTATTTTCAAGAGGTGAACCAAGAGGTGGCAGTGGCAGATCTATATGCTACAAGGACATTCACTTGTCCTATTTTGGTAGAAAAGACACTTGATGTGTGGAAGAAGGCACAAATTGTTGATACATAGGTCTAATATACTCGAGGTAGTGAAGATCGAGGAAATATTTTATTTTCCAAAGTATGAAATATTTGATTTCGGGTAGAAGGGAAAATTCATTACCTTCCTAAAGACCAATCGGATCCCCAACAAGGACAAACTATGTGAAAAGGTTTGATCAGAAGTACCACCATGTAATCATACTACTAATGCATGTCAGTTTCATAAATGTCATACGTGATAGGATCAACAAAGGATACCCGTCTCTCGACAAAAATAGGCTATGGTAATCGATGAAGATCCTTTCTCACCAAATTTTCAATCACTACTAGCTTCGATTTAAGAGCATTGATAGAATCCAAGAAGGTGGGAAAACTCTCTCTAGGAAAGGTATGTGTCCCTAAACATTGTCTAGTTCAGGTTGACAGTCAGTATGAATGTGGGCTGCAGCCAGGCATATCCTCAATCGTGAGAAATTCATGAAGGGGATACAACAGGGAATAGAGCAACATCACCGATTCTCCAAGAAAATGAAACTTTCACCAGTATATAGACTGTAATTCCTGGGTTAACCATTCAATAGAGAAAAGGTTGTCAAAGGCCCACTTCCATGGGGTAGGTTCATTTCCTCAAGGGAGAATGATGCAGGCAGGTTTAGAGAATGTTCCCCAAGAAAATAGCTTTTTCCCCAAGGGGTAAGTTCACTCCTCTAAATAATAAGATTGTAGGGAAAGTCAATTCTCCAAGGAAAAAGGTAGGGGAAAGACATGTTTATCTCTCTCAGCCCATGTTTCCAAAAGGTGGATCTACTTCTCCAAGGTACAAAATGAAGTCTACCAGTGACAACTTCTACTTCTCCAAGAGGTAGATTTGTTTCAAAAGAGAAAATTCGGTGCATAACCTCTCACTCTAAGGAATCATAGGGAAAGACATGTTTAGCTAGACCTGTCGAAGAGGTAGACCCAGCCTCTAAGGAGAGGAGAAGAAAGCCTGTGGAGGTGTATCATTCTTCCGGTTCTCCCGGTCAAAGGTGGCACAAAACATAATTTCACAAAGGTTGTCCAGACCCCAAGAGGAGACGGCAGGTAAAGAGTGCCCCATAAAGGCGCCAATCGATGTACCCGTGGAAATCCAAAAGAAAGATGCCATGGAGTTAGAGAAAGGAAGGAAGGAATGGTTCCTAGCTTGAAACAAAGCTCAGGAGGGAAAGCATCGAGGATATGAGCCAACAGTACCGTAGATGAAGTGATGGACTGAGGCCTTAATGATCGTGAAACCTATTTCTTTAAATTGTTCTACTGTTTCTCTAACATTGCCAACTATTTTCAAGTAAAAAAAAACAGTGGAAGACCTGGTAGAGGTAGAAGGGAAGCACTTAACCATAGAGGAAGATGTGGGCCACGGTGGAGTTACCATAGAATTATATGATGAATGCAGACCTCAGAAGGTGATACTTGAGAAACCTTATGTGGAAATGACGAGGCATATAAAGCCTTTGTACGTAAGAGCCCATCTCAATGGCAGACAGGCATCCAAGGTACTGATAGATAATGGATCAACTGTAAATGTAATGTCATTGAGAATGCTGAGAGTTTTAGGAAGGAGCATTAATGATCTGATAGAAACAGAGGTGGTTGTGTTTGCCTTTACCGGAGAAGTATCCAAGACCTTGGGGATACTACCTATATATATCACCATTGGTAGAAAAACTGCACTATTTGCCTTTTTTTTTATAGACTCTACTGCAAATTATAACATTTTGTTAGGGAGGGATTGGCTTCATGCCAACCGATGTGTGCCATCCACTCTTCATTAGGTCTTAATGTTTTGGAAAGGTAATGAAGTGGGAAGTAAAGTGCGTATAAGCAACCCTTCACGTAGTGACTACAGCTTCATGGAAGCCGTATTATGGATCAAGAATCTCTACCCATCAAGTTCACTAGTGGAAGGAAAGATGGGATTCCAAGAAAAAACATACATGGACTCAAAGGGTTCTATGGAAATCCAAAAGGAGGCGGCCAAACTCCTAAAGGTGACTACAATCATGCATTATAGGTTGATGAGTGGCCTAATCATCGAAGAGATTGATGATGATTGATTACCAAGAATAGGGCGTAGTAGCTGCACTTTGTTCAAAATGAAAGTGCAGCAGACTGTGGAAAAGATTGAAGAAGAGCACCTCTAGAATACCTGTGGGGCTGAGATAATTTTTGAAGAGGATGCATATGAAGAAAATGAAGAAATACAGATGGAGGATTTGGAGCAGGCCTCTCCTAAGTTCGAAGACACGCAACCTCAAAGAAGGGATTATTGCAACACTTTAGGAATTCAAAGATTGCTTTGCATGGAATCAATACTGATGCTAGATCGACAAAAGCCATGGAACACCGTCGTTTATCAAGTCTAAATTTCACCCCTTTCAACAATCACCCAGAAGAATGTCCAAGGAGATAGAGCTAAAGGTGAAAGAAGAGATTGAGAAGCTTTCGAAGCCTAAATTCATCATACATACAAGGTATGTGCAGTGATTAGCAAATATTGTCCTTGTGATGAAAAAGAATGGGAAACTTAGAGTTTGTAGTGTGACTTTAGGATTTTAAATGTCACTAATTCCTAAAGACATGTATGTAATGCCTATTGTTAACATCTATTGCTGACATGTTAGTTGATTCTACTGCAAATAATGAATTATTGTCCTTCATGGATGATTTCTTTGGGTATAACCAAATCCTAATAGTTGTTGATGATATATCTAAGACCGCCTTTAGTTGTCTCTGGGTTCTCAGAACATTTCAATGGTCGGGTCATGCCTGCTCAAGAATGTCGTGCAACTTACCAAAGGGCTATAAATGCCATCTTGATGATATGTTAGGTCACCACATGGAGATTTATATCGATGATATTGTGGTTAAATCTAAGAAGGCCACATAACTTGTGAATAGGAAAATTTTTTGAAAGGATAAGATTTCATCAATTGAAACTCAATCCACCCAAACGTGTGCTTAGTTCAAGTCAAAAATTTCAGTGGTTTCCGGTCTACCAAAGAGGAGCAGCTCATCAAAATAAAGCTAAGACCATCAT
Source organism: Tetrastigma voinierianum (assembly GCA_016808115.1). Taxonomy (NCBI): domain Eukaryota; kingdom Viridiplantae; phylum Streptophyta; class Magnoliopsida; order Vitales; family Vitaceae; genus Tetrastigma; species Tetrastigma voinierianum. The sequence continues at coordinate 73,270 of JAEQBH010008166.1, forward strand.
TTTGGCCAAGGCTCCTCAAAATAAGAAAGAATTTCATAAGTTCTTGGGTCAAGTGAACTATTTAAGAAAGTTCATCTCTAATTTGGCAGGGAAGACTAATGTATTCTCTCGACCTATCACGCTTTCAAAAGAAGTGGAAGAGTTTAAATGGGAGAAACAACTCTAGATAGCTTTTGATGGAATCAAATGTTACCTTTCTAAACCCCTAGTTTTAATGCTACCATTGAAGGGTCGACCACTCAAACTCTATCTATCAGTTTCAAAAGAGTCTATAGGATGCCTTTTGGCACAAAATAATGTTGAAGGCTATGAATAAGCTGTTTACTATTTGAGTAGAGTCTTAAATTCAACAGAGACAAGGTATACACCCATTAAGAAGTTGTGGTTAGGCCTATACTGCACAAATAAATTGAGACATTACTTGATCGAGTCTCAAGTGTATGTGGGGCCCTCAAACTGACTTGATCACGGTATACGTGAACCCTACACAACCCACCCCTCGTCAGGCAAACGACGACCTTGCAGGTCAAATGACTGACAACCCGATGGGCCGTCAACCAAATCCATGTCAAGAATGACATCTAAACCCGATATGTCCATCACCCAAAGGTCCACCCTGCGCAGAATCTTTGAGATTTCTGACTCACAATCCCGATCTATCAGGTCAACTCTCACCCTACATCCTAAGGAAGAACACCCACACATGGCTTCTCCAAAGGCCTCAACCTCTAAGCCCAATCTATCACGCAAGATGCATTAATAAACAGGATGCATCAGAAAACAAATGTAGGTATAAACGTATTCGTGATGTCCAGTCGATTCGCATGCTCAAATTTCCGCACAACGACATAGACATGCCCTCGGGTCCCCGGGGGTCCTAGCCCGCGGAGCTGCGTAATCGACCTCTACCCACACCAGCCCCTCCGCCCATTCATATACCGCAGCTTGGGATAGCACCCTCGCAACCGAAATCGGTTCCTTTGACCCATACTAGCGTGAAGAATAAATCGTGATTCGCTCTTTGTCCTATAGCCGACTGGACTGCGCCGTCCCGAAACTCGGGATCCCTCGTCTCGGGGGCAATCCTCCTCATATAACCGGCCGCCGGCAAAGGAAGCATACCATCTCGCCTACTCGATTGGCACCCCGGAGATGCCTAGCCCGATGACTGGCTTTGGAACCCATGAACTAGGAAGCCCTCCCGCCTCTTTCTCTCCCGAACTGGAAGAAGACTGACTCTCCTTCCTTTTGCCACTAACACTCGCATCCCGAGTGCTCTGTACATCCTCCATCTCCCTCTCTATGGTCATGGTTGTCTCATCCATAGAGTCCATGTCTTGTAGGCGGAGTCCTACAATCCTGCACCGAATGGACAATCTCAATCCATTCTCAAATCTCCTCACCTTTGCCATGTATGTGGCCACATAATCGTCAGCAAAGCGAGCTAACTCCGTGAACCTGGCCACATACTTAATCACAATCATAGCCCCGTCAAATTTCTAGAACTTCGAGCCTTCGCGCTATCATGAAACACTGAAAATATTCTGGCCTGTGAACAAATTTCATAGAATCGCTCCATGCTCATCATTTAGGTCCCTAGAGGTTCACCCGGGGCTATTACACACTGCCTCGCCTCTAGCCGGAATGCGCCTAGTCTAACTCGGTTGTGGCCTGAGGTAATCTCCATCGCTCCAATATCTTCCACTCGCATAAACCAATAGCCCGCCATCATCTGACCTCCCCTCCCTGGGCGAACGTAGGAGGAGCGACGATGGGACCTGAATCTCTGGAGGTGACTCGGACCTCCTTGTCCCCCAACCGCGCTAGCCTGTGCAAAGGCAACAGTTGCAACCCCTACGGCCTCAGCAAATGCTCGCTGGTCAAAAGCTTCTGCAGCTCACTAGCACCCCGTGAACGAATTTACCGCCACTCTTCGCTACCAGCCATCTACATGTCAAATGACAAGTTAAGTTTTAATGAGGTATCTTTAAGGGTGTAAATACAACCCCAAGACACTATTCACATACCGAAAATTTTTCATACACAACGTCAATGCATTCATAGGTAATGCAAGACAATAATTCCATACATTAAATCATATGTAACAAAAAATTTATTTTTATTTTATTTTGAAAATCCAAAGAATGTTGTTCATGAACAAAAGGTCTATGAACAAGGATTCAAACAAGGATCGTAAACAGCGCAGATTTCTGAGTCAAATCGCCTGGCGCACAAGGCGCACACCCATGGCCCAGTCAGTGGCGCGCACTACGCCCCAAAGCCGCCACAAGACGCCAGGCCTCGGCGCCGTGACGCTGCCCCTTCATTGTGTCGCCACAGACACTTCGCTACGCTTTCTGCGGTTTCGAAGGCATCGTGGCGCTGCCGTCAAGGCCGTTGCGCCTCCCGTCGCGGATACACTGTATCGCCGGCCACGTGGGCTCGCACCAAGGCTACCGTGTCGCGCCGAAGTTGTCGCCACGTGTCACGCTTCGCCACGATACAAAATTTTGTATCGCGACACACAAAGGGCTGCACGATGCGCATGCGCTGCAGTCGCCGCCCCTTGTGCTGCAGGTGTCGCGCCGCGGCTCGCAGCCGGGCCGGCCGCTACCGTGTCGCACATGCCTCGCTGTGTCACGATACAACTACCGACGTGATCCAACACCAAAAATAGGCAATTGCCCATCCATCCTCCTACAACTTTTTTTTTTCATTCATTCATTTTTTTTTTCTCATTTGTTCTACTCACTGCAAGATCACAAATTTTTTTATTTTTTTTTCATATCTTTAGTAGAACCAAAAATATTTATTATAATTTATTTTATTTATTTATTTTTCCTATTTTACACACTGTAAAGCCCCATAATTTTTTTTTTCTCAACATTTTTTTTTTATTCTCCAAAGAGCCTCTCACATTCCTAAAGATGCAAAGAGCTTGAACACGCTAGTTACACAATTCAAAATTTTTTTAAGGGTTTACCTAACCCTTTTTCTGTGCAAAAACTGGAATAATTTTCCGTAATTCACAAACCCAATATGTTCATGTTCAAAAACTCGGAGTACTGCTCGTATATTTTTTTTCGCTTATTTCGACCACTGGCCCAAAATTCCTCAAACAAGCTTTAAACCTCGAACTTAGGGATTATGTTTTCTCGACCCTAATGTTCAACATTTTCCTATATGCTATTCACCAAACACACAAGCACAACACATACAACACATAATCCAATCACACATCACATTTTATTCATCAAAATGTACAAATGATGCATGATCTAGCCCGTTTCCCATCAAGTCCTAGGTAAACCGTATACCTAACTTACTGATACTAAGCTATAACTCTAGTATCCAACATCAAGCTATACCAAGTTGTGATGCTCTTACACCTTAATGACCATGGCCTAAGCCCAAGTCCCTCAAGCCCTAGGTAGTCGTATACCTATGCTCTGATACCATGTTGTGAAGCTGGTATCAGAACCATACTTATAAACACACCCACCGAGCTCCCAAGTAATCGCCACCTAAGCTCGATACTGTCGTGACGCCCGATTCCCGGGGGTCCTGTTGACCACCGTCAACCTGTGGAATACCTGTGTCTCTTATCATGAGACCCATACATGAGTAAAATGGCCACATTGACCCATACATCCATACTCAAAAAATGTATATTTTATACGAAAAGAAGTTAATTTACAATTACCCAAAACTGGGTCTTTTACCTATATTTTTACAAAATACATAACAAGGCCATATATGGCCATTTCTTCGTCTCTAAGACCCCGGATACGTCCCATCCCCAAAGCGAACTCGCACGAAATAATTTTCTCCTTCGATCAAGTGAGCAATGCCCAAGAGTGGAATTATCCTATACGATACTTCCCCATCTAAGTGCACATGTAATGGCAATCAAACACATTCAAGTAAAACACGCAAGTTCCTACCGAAATGTTCATGATATGGATGAGCATGTGACCCACCCACTCCCATGTCTCGAGCCCTTACTGACTCCCTCACACATGCCTAAGCCAAGAGTGAGAAAACACTGTTTTCAAAACAAAAGATTTTTGTTCTCGAACACTTACTACCGAGTTTCGGTAAAATCTATTGGATAACCCTCCGAGGTGAATTGCTAGGTGATTCTCCGAAACAGTCATGGGTCCGCCTCCGAGATGAATTGTTGCACAACTCTCCAAGGCAATTCTTCGAAAAATCTTCCTTGAAATTCCTTTCACAACCATTTTTCCTTTTTTCTTTCTTTCATGCCATGCACTCACACCTATTGTTCTAGGTCAGTCACGCACACTGTAAATGCATTATGCCATTTCCAAACAACACATGCCAATATATCCCAATCATGCATATATTAACAATCTACATACTAACCACAAGTTATTCATTTATACCAATAACATCAAAATTAGCTCACATGGCTAATAACACCAATTCCAACGGCTCACACACAATTATTATGTTTTATATAATTCAAACATCATGTTAATACATTAAATTATATGCATTAAATAATTTGTTTCCGTGCATACACCTGTGCCATTCACTCTAAGCAATATTTTACAAACAACACATGGACAATTTTAGTCCAATCCATCAACCCAGCTGTTTTAATAAATTAAAAATAAAGGTGTGTGGTCAGTCCGAACCCGCCCAAAATTCCAGCATTTGTCCCACTCCGGAGGACCGAAAACTCACGGCCATTTCGGCCCCAAATACTCCAATCAAAATTTAACACACAAAGAACACATATGGACCAATAACAACTGGAATCGGGCAACGCTTCAAATACCTTAAATTCCCAAGACTTTACCTGAAAGCTGGGATTCCACCTATACGGCCACTCACGACCTTATATCAACTAAACCATTTACAAGGCTCTTAAACTGAAAATAAACCAAGTAGGAGAAAACCCCTACCTCCCGAGTCAGTTTAAACTCCATAAAAACCCAGGCCCACGCGTGAGCCCATCGTGGGAGCACTTTTGCTTCTTGCTCATTGAAACCGACGGTCCGATCGCAAGAATCTGTAGGTTTCTGGAAACTCTCTTCGCTCTAATAATCCCTTCATTTCTCTCTCTTTCCTTTTCTCTCTGTAACTTTCCTTCTCCCAAACCCGTGAGAGTCAGTCAAGAGGACTCGTCCTCTCATGCCATCGCTGATGTGGATTACACCTATCCTCTTATCCACCCACTTTGGTTTTCATCCAATGGCGCTCATACCATGTCTACCTATGGTCACACTTGAGCTAATGTTTGACCAATTCTCGTGACCGACACGCGATTAATAATCGTGAGCCACTCAAAATGTGCAAAGTGTCCCGCATTACCCTCGTTGTTCGAAAAACGTGCAAATTCGACCGCCTGTAATCTGAATGCAGAGCTGATTTCTCGCGACGACCCAATGGTGAAGTCCGTTTCGTCATCCGAGATCTAGAAAAATTCAAGCTTTTGACTGAAATTACCATTTTACCCTTTTTGAGAAATTTAGGATTTTCTCGGGGTTTCACAAATACTGCCCGAAAATGCCTACTAGCTATCTAGCCTTGAAGGAGAGCCACACAAAAGGTTCATCAATGGGAAGTACCTCAAGAAATACTTTCCCACAATGTGGGAAATGCTGGATACTGCCAAGAAAAACTAAGACGGGAAACGAAGGAACAATAAGCACAAATAGTCCCATCTCATCGGGCCATTTTGTATTGGGGAAACTATTCCTTTGTAGTTACTAGCGATAAAGTAGGGCTATTTGGCCACTCATCGCTTCAAACTTTTGTATTCCTCAATGTCATACTTGTTATACCCTAATTTCTCAATTGTTTTATGAATAAATAAAGTAGGTTCCATGACCACTTTAAACCTATGGAAGTAGATACAGATCTTTGATTAGAAGGTTAAAGTAGGCTTAATGACCTCTATTGATCCTAAATAATGGTTTTTCCCCAAGAATGAGCTTGTTGTGTTATCAATTCTCCAAAGGTGGGTTCCTTGACCACTTTAAAACTGGAGAAATATGGGATGGCATAGTGATAAAGTGGCTTCTTAGCCATTACATTCATCAACACATTCATTTATCTAAGGGTGTTCTTATTCCCTCTCTGGATAGGTCCCAAGATTATTAAGGTCATTGGAGAAATATATATGAATTGCAGTTCCAAGATAGGATTTGAGGTATTAAAGTTAGCCTTTGGCCACTTCACCTAAAAAACGCAAACTTCTCCAAGGAAGACTTCTTGATTATCTCAAGATTAGGTAAATAAGAGTGAAAATATCCTTATGAAAAAGGTAGGTATCTAGGCCATTGGATACACATTTTTCCTAAACAGAGCACTTAGACAAGTTCAGGAGAAGGTAACATAATCATCATTGAGAAAATAAGCCCTTATGATGAATTAGAGTAAAGAAAAGTGGGCATTACAACCGCTATACATTCAAATGCAAGATTTGTGACACCCATATCCCGGGGTCCTGCCAACCCACAACTCAAGGAAACTGTAAATATCTGGGTGTCCCGATATCACACCATTTGTCTCATATATTAGACTCATTCTCAGATATTTAATTCACAAATATACAAAATATACGATGTATCATTTAACCAATAAATTACTTAATAAATCTTTTATACGATTAAAGGTATACATGGTTTCAAGTTATGCTTCAGCCATTATAAGACCAAAACAAAACATAACAAAGCCGCGTTCGGCTCTCATCCCTCTTACGGTCCCATATGCGGGTCAGACGCCTACACCGAACCTATACCTGAAAGGGGGTCCCACGACGGGGTGAGAAATGCCCAGTAGAAAAATATTCCTACAAGGGTTACTCCCCACCTAAGTGCACATACAATGACACACCACACATTCAAGAAAAACATGTATGTCCCTAATTAAAATGTCTGGGTATGTTATGGATGAGAATGTGACTCACCCTTTCCCACATCCCGAGCCCTCTCTGACTCCCTCACGCATGCATATGCCAAGTGTGAGAAAACACTGTTTTCAAAACAAAAGGTTTTTGTTCTTGAAAACACATTATTCGATTTCCGATAAAATTCTTTGATAACTTAACAAATACATTGACAATCCTCCGAGGTGAATTGTTCCACAACTTTCAACAAACATTGAACATCCACGTGAGTCGTTGACAACTTTCCAAAGCAATTCTTCGACAACTTTCCGATATAATTTTCTCACAACCTCGCATTTTTATTCGTTTCAGGGACATTTACCTCGGCTTAATCACTCATGAGTCAAATCCTCCGAAAACATGTCATGCACTCACACCTACTTGGCTCTAGTGGTGCCCTAGTGTATATGAAATACAATATGCCATTTCACAACAATTTATGTTAATATATTTAAATATGCATATATTAACAAAATTCACACACAAACAACATATTATTCATTTTTTCAACAATAACACACAAACGGCCTAAATCTCACCCATTAAAACAAAGACACCTTCGATCTTTACCGCTCATCACCAAATTATCGGATACCAAAACACACAAAACCGAAGACATCGATCCGGGATCAAACCAAACCTCGGCTTGGTCGGGGCGCACAACGATCTGAAAATCTATGCGGATTGTCCTGAGCAATCGAGAAAATTCACGGCAGGTGTGCGAAAAGCAGTCCGGAAATTCAGCGATGCATTACAGCAGTCGAAAATTCCTAAAAATTCCTACGCTAAGTCACAAATTGGGATGAAATTTACGACATTTCGACCTCTATAAGTAATCCCAAGCCATTAAATGGCGCTTTAGGCTAAAAATAACACAAGTAGGAAATTTCCTACCTCGTGTGAAGTTGACGAAACTCAAGATTTTGGTACCCACGCGTAGCCCTCAGTTGTGGATCAGCTTTTGCCTTCTACTCAGACCAAAACCTCGATTAAGTTCAGTAGATTTGAGGAAAGAAAGCGAAGAAAGAAAAATAAAAAATAAAATTCTCTCTCTCCGCGGCTCGTCAGTTCGAAATTAGGACCTTCATTTTATTTTATTTTAAATTTTTATTTATTTATTATGATTGTATTATTGGATACTTGGTTCATATGGTTCATTCGGTCAGTTTACACCTGAAATAATTTATTTATTTTCGATTCACTTTATTACAAATGAGCGTAGGCTGGCGTTTTACTGGCTTGGAGATTTTCGTAATTTCGTGCTGAAGTCGTGACGAACATCACGAAAAAAATATTAAAATATTAAAACGTCTGAGTTTGTGAAACTTTTGCAGGTCACTAGATTTCGTGAGACGAATTTAACGGGTGAGAATACGTTTCGTCATCAGAGGATCTTGAAAATTTCGGTTTTGACCAGGAAGTTCTTGTTTTCTGACTTTTTCGAAAATTCGAATTTTCTAGGGTTTCACAAGATTTCTCTAAAAGAATTGGACTTGTTGCATCATTACACTAAGTGACAGGTTATTTCTCGGGCGTAAATGGAAAAAATCAAGCTAAGAAAAAAGAGAAGTCTCGGGTTTGCGTAGAGAGAAGTTGCCAGGCGAGGTTTCTTTATGGCCGAAGGCTATTGCTGCGTCACGAAGAAGAAGGCTGGATGAAAAGCCCGGTCTTAGGTTTTCACGCAACCACCAAAGCTACTATTACCGCCCACGCGAGTTGCTATTGCCATGACGAAGGAAGGCTGATTGAAAGACCATTCACGGGTTCGCCATGTGAAGGCTATTGATCGGTATGGAAATAGGAAGTTGTTTTGAAATATTAGTCTCGGGTTTTGCCACGGCAGAATCTTGTTCTTTGCGACGAAGAGAGAATATCATTTCTATCATGGATTACGAGTCAAGCAAACTTCTTAGCCACGAGTTTCATCAATTTCTCGGGGCGTGCGATATCGTAGTATATCATCATACCTCAAACAAACACGTTTCCAAGGTAGGCACAGAGCCACCTTGGTCGCTAATGCAATGTTACTTGTTATGTGCACGTGTCTTCAGTGTTGATGAATCCTGGCTTGATGCAAGATCATCACATCCAATGGTAACTAGAGTCTGCGTCCACTAATGCAATCGCTATGCTTTTGAGTGCGCTTGTGCAATGTCCAGTGAATCTCATCAGCAATCTAAGCACATAAAACCGTATCTCAGGAAGACGAAATTAACCAGCCCGATGGTTGGCTTTTGGTCGTGGGCAAAAGAATGAGCATGATAAAGGTCAAGGGTCATGTCAAAATCATTAACCATGTTTGAAGAACCTCACCTTGTCATATCAGAGAAGACAACTTGGCTTTTTCTCACTCCATTTCTTCAGTCAACAGTCTGATTCACTCTTCCTGGGTAAGATACTTAGTTTTTACTTCTTCCAATCTCTGGATGCTCTGGTTAGTAGATAACTTGGATTTCTTATCCTTAGATTTTTCTCCTTGATTTCTCGACTCGCATATATCACTTGAGCATTCTCTTACCGTAACCGATGGAAGAAAATACCTCGGGATGCGATTGTGTAGCTATAAGGAAAATCTTAGCCTCAGGATCATGAGAAGCGGATTGTAATACCGTCATAGCCGCATGAAAGACATCTTTTTGGATAATGGATAGGGAGAGAAGGTCTAAGCTCAACAGATGGCTAATAGTGGAGCGAGGCGGCAAACTACATCAGTTCGTGGGAGTGGATGGTGGCTTAACATGAGGTGGCTTGAGTCGTAAAGAAAGATTCGAGGAAGGAATTGCTCCTGCCCCGAGTGCAAGGTAGACGAGGAGGAGATTTGTGAAAGACAAAGGTAAGGAAAATAAATATGGAGAAATAGAAGGGAAAATAGAGGTAAAGTGTTTACTTGAGGAATTGAAAGTAAAAAGAATTGGAGGAGTTTGCCCTATGGAGCTCTGATGAATTGAGAAATTGCCATCTTCAGATTCTAAAGATCATTGAAGAATGACCTCCCTCAAGGCAAGCTGAACTACCTTGCTTTTGGATTCGATGGAAGTATTTCTTCCACTAATGCAGTGATACTTCTCTTCGATTCTTCCAATATATATGGAATTGTCTTGTGTGTTTAGAAAATTCAAGCTTGGAAGCTATCCTATGAGATCCACAGCTTGAGTTTGGAAGAGGTTTTCTTCGCTCTGTAGGTTCCCAACAGCAAAGGCTTAGGTTGCTGAATATTTCTTCAATTTTTGCAATGGAAGCTAGTGGAAGGAGGTAAAACCTGCTATAGCACAAGACAAAGTTAGAGTTAAGGTGAAAGTCGAAGAATTAGATCGAGAAACAATGAATAAAATTTCATGTACCTGAGGAAGAAGCAGGAGCAGATAAGATCATCAAATCTCACGAACCACCAGGCGGAGAAGGATTCTACATCTGATAGGATAATGGTCTTCAGGGCATCGGTAGGAGTCTTATAGGATTGGGTCAGTTGCTCTACTAATGCTGTAGTAGGTGGTCCCAAGGGTAAGGAAGGGAATGAAGGGATAAACTAAGTAAATCCGAATTGGCGAGTGATTCACTTGTGCTTATGTGTAGTGTAGCCCGTAGGGTACTCTAAATCAACAATATTTATAACCTAACACCTCGTACTGGCATAGCATAGCTACTATAGCACAGTGGTTTTAAGATCGTCCACAGGGATGGGTTTTCTTCTTGTAAATGACTCACAGTGAAATTTGAATTGGTGAATTCATTCTGGATTTTGGGTTGTTATAAAAGAGGGAGTTTTGGTAGTTGAAATCGTAACCAAAGTGATGTAAAAATATAGAAAGAATTCCCTTTAAGTGTTAGGCTACTGGGCTTGGGTTCCTAGGGCAAATGAGGGGTTCTCGGGGTCTTTTCCTTGCATTGGGGAAAGTAACCTATAGTTACCTCCCGAATCGGATTTTGATTTAGCTATAAAATCCGACCCTCAATAACTATCATTTGAAAATGGCATTTAATGTCCATTAATGTTCTCAATCGATTAAACACGCCTCCCTTGAATCCTTCAATGGCTCATAAATGATAACTAACCAACATCACGGGATCTGTAATAAGCATCCGATGGCGAAGTAAAAGCTTACTATATACTAACCATTCAAGGTGAATCGAAGGGATCGAAACCTAAAGTTGAAAGAGAGAACATCAACGGAAGAGAATACCTACGTTGAAAACATGAGAGCCCCTGCGTTACCACAGGTTCCCTTGCCCAGTGCTCTCTACTTCAAGGAAGGTGGGAGTTTAGCACTCATCCTCTGAGTTGTCATCCTTAGAGGGTGTATGGCTAATGAGAAAGTAAAGGAAAATGAAAGAAAATCGAAGCTTACGAGGCTTCTTCATGAAGCTTTTCCAATTCAATGAATGAATAATTACAAAGTCTTATCTCTACGGCATATATGCCATCTCTTGCATATCTCTGATTTACGAAATATCAAAGAAGAATCAATATTACATAGGAGACAAATTTGGAAGAGATAAAAAGAGTCTGAAAAAAAAAGTCAACGGCGGGAGGCCGGCCAATTTCGCGGGGGTTGTGAAATTCGCAGCCCATAGCAATTTTCCGAGGTTGCTTCTTCTCTGCTTGCTTCTCTTGAATTTTGTTGCGACTCGATTTCAACTTGAATTCTCTGTGATTGAGCTGACTCTCTAACCTTGGCATAACTGGCCTCTGAAAACTACAAAATTCGTCATAAAATATGATCAGTAACATAGCTAGGTCCTTAACATACCAACCGGGTTAATTAGGTCACAAAAAGTGCTTAAAACCTATAGTAATAAGAGTGTAAAACAACACTGTTTGGGTAGTAATCACTCCCTCCAACCGACACATTGCTAGTCCCTTAGCAATGAAGGAAGAAGAAAGCAAACAAACAAGATCAGAAACATATATGTCCCGCAAGTAATGTTTAAAGAGAGGATAATGCACAACTTTGACAAGTCACGAAATCACGCCCAGTAACTATCTCGGGAAAATTGTGTGCTATACGAAATCAAATATCGAAAGAGTTCAATTGCTTGCAAGAACCAACCTAATGCCTTTCACAAACACAAGTGTTTGGTTTGATTGAGTTTCAAAAACGAGTATGTCAAGCTGTTATCTCCCGGCTAAGCTCTTGTCACAAAAGCTAGCAGTTAATGACCTCAATAGATTATGACTCACTTTTATTCTACAACTTCCTTTTTTTTTTGTAGGGGTGCAATGCTGAGGTTATAGAATTCACAATTGTCCATGTAACGGGGATCCACCGATGACTTCCAACCAATTAAGGTTTAGGGCATCAAGTCATAAGGATCTCTCAACCACTAACTCTTTAGGTTTTCACCTCGGACTTTAATGAGTTAGGCTCCTTTTATAATTCTTCAAGCTCCTTGTTACCCATGGCCAGTGCTCGGGTTTCAAGGCAAAGTGTCACAAATTTTTTTTTGAAAGACTCATTGGTCTTTTATTCAAGGGTCCTGACCTATTAAAGGTGGTCAAAAGTACTAGGCCGGACTTTTGCAGGGCTTAGGAGGTAAGGCAGTTTTTTAGTTTATCATTGAAATCTAATGTGCACAGTGTGTGGTTAGTTCAAAGTGGAAGAAAAAGGTTGAAAACAATAAGAATTTCAACTAGTTATCAACTCAACTAAGCATAACACCATTCTTACATCAATAGTATTGGAACAATATTTCAATTTCTATCTTTTGCAATCTGAATGTCTGAAAAGAAGGTTGTAAATGAAAGCATGGCTTTATAACATGTCGCTGAAACTAAAGGCATACTTATACTTATGTAAAAAAAAAATTAGCGCGACAAGTCATTCAACTACATAAAAGGACTTGCTCAAAACAAAAACATAACCATAACATAAAAGTCACTTCCTTCATTAATTCTCCCCCCAACCAAATATCGCATTGATTTAATGGGGTATGGAGTGGAAAATTAAAGAAGGAAGTGCTACCTCCTCACATATTGGCAGAGGGTGGAATGTCATCCTCATCCTGGGTAGGATGAGAAGCGGTTGTTGGTGGTTGTAGGGAATGGGCAAGCTAGGAAGGGGCTGGCTAGCTGGCTGGCTGGCTGCGGAGGTCAATGGAATTTGGAGGAGAATTTGGGTTCTTTGGTCTTCTTGCTACTTCGGTGGTGAAGATGGTGAGACTACTATTGGTGGACTAGGAGGGATCTGAGGCAGGCCTAGGTGGCTCTGAATCTGCACAAGGATGGCATTGGTATGAGCAAGGATGGCTTCGATGTGTGCCATCCACTTTCGTTGAGAGTAGCATGAAGCGATAGCAAAGAGTAGATGTAGGCTGCGAAAGTGCGATTTGGAGTCATAATGGCGAAAATCATAGGGAGAAATGCAGGAATCCATAGGTGTTGCAAAGTGCTAGGCCTGGATTGAATCGGTAATGAGGATCGGAGGCCTTTGGAGGCTCCGGATGATGCGGCGGTGGGTCGGTGGGTGTAGGGTGGATCTTTGGGATGTGGGGATACGACTGAACATGTATGATCAAGTTCTGCTACTCTTACACAGGGTATTACCTAATCCCCAATAAAGGCACCAAAAACTTGTTTAGACAAAATAGAACTTGTATGCTCATAATAAAAATTGATTTGTGAATAAATTTATTGAAGATTTAGTTTGGTCATAATGCTGCAAGTGAACAGGTCTTACAAGTAATAAAAGTGGACCTATAAATTAGGATATCGTTCTGTGAGATTGAAAGATTTTAAGAGTTCAACTTCTGACTACTCGAGTTCCACGCTATTTGAGCTTTCCATTTCATAAAAATTTATTAACCTAACTAAGAATTCCATTATCTGAATTTCTACATCTATAATAAAAGAAAATTTTAAAATCCGATACCTAAATTGAATTTGAACGATTATTCTTTGGGAAGTAGACAACCCGGGATTTGCTATTTGTGAAGTACTAATTCTATGACATAATCTAATTCTATTCTATCATGAAATTAGATAAAATTTTCAAAGAAGCGAGTAATATAGTTTGGATTTCTCCTTAACCATACATTTCGATTAGAGAGTGTGTTCATTTTAAAACATGTCAACAAATTCTTTGTGTCAATTTCTTTATAAGATCTTGGTATTTTTTTTTTTCCAATACTTCATACCCCTCTCTTATGACTATAGATTTCTTGCTTCCTAAGACAAGACCATTGCCAGATTTTTACAAAATGAATGATATCTCATCCTTGAGATCTTACAGAGTTCTCCCTTTCCTTGATTAGATCTAAGCTAACATAGGATCAAGATCATTCCTCAAGACCAAGGATAGATCTCCTAATTGATTAAATTGATAGATCACTAAATTAATTCTCAAACCATGAGTAAATTTATGATTTATCTAAGTAATCTTTAAGAGCTCATTAATTCTTCAATATTAGTCTAGCATACCCCAAGTAATGCATCCATACTCTTAGGAATCTCCATCTCTGTGTCACTCAGAGGGCCTCTTGGAAATCAGAGTTAGACAATGGTCCTTAAATGGGTATAAGTTACTAATATTGGGAACAATTCACTGCATGAACAACACCATTCAAATAAAATCAAAATTCTCAATCCAAGAAATCTCTTTCTAATTGTGCAGGAAAGACCATAACTAACATTAGATCTTTCGAGCGGAAATTTGTGTTTCTGGCCGAATCCACAGTGAACATTGAAATACCGATCAGGAAATTTCCAATGTAATTGTAATCAACTTGAAAGAAATGAATTCCAAATTTTATCTAGATTTCATTTGATTCAAACAGTAATCAGAATTGATCTTCAACAATTTAGCTCAACTTCAAAACTTTTGAACAATTCATTGTTTCAAGTCCAGTAAACAAATTGAAATTCTACGCTAAATCTAATCTACAAAGAAAAAAAAAAAAAGAAAAAAAAAGAAAAATATAATACAAAAAATTCCTCAGCTCTCCAGATGCTCTGGTTTTTCCGCTGATTGACTGCCTCACTTTCCTCAAATTGTTTCTATTTATAGAGCTCCAAAAATTTTGGCCCTAACTTTGAGGCTACATCGTGGATCCCCAAAATTCTAGCCCAGATTGTATTCTCTGTCGCGATTGGAAAGTGTTGTTGCGACAGAGTTTTAATTATTTATCTCAAGTCTACGTTTGGCGTGCGTAGTTTAAGCGCGACACACCACTGCATGCATCCTTCATGGATTGTTCGCGACAAAGTTTCCTTGAGTCGCGGCGATGCTTTTCTTGACATATTCATTACATCGCGATAGATCTTTCTTTAGCTCTTTAACAATTTGTCCTGCAAGGTCTATCGTTCTATCCATTCTATGTCATGACAATCTTATGTGTGTTTACTGAAATAGTTATGTTGCGACATCGACAATTATGTCGTGACAGTGTTTCTGTGCAGCTTCTTCAAATTGGTGTCGAGACTCAGTTTGTATGTCGCGATAGCATTTCTGTTGGTTCTTGTTGCAACAATGTTTCTTGTATTATCAACATTTTTGTCGTGACCAGGAAAGTCTGTCACGATAGAGTCTTGTCGCCACTTAACTTGATTTCTTATTGCAGCTTCATTTTGATTTTGCGACATAGTCTCTTGGTGTTGTCGATGTTTTTGTTGTGGCCAGGGATTTTATGTCGCGAAATGATACTTTACATGATACGCTCATCTTTGTATCACGACCCGGTTTGTTACAAGCCAGCGACAAGACCTCTTTTCCTTGTGTTGGAATCTTTGTCATGACATAGAAAAGTCTGTCGTGACCTTGTTTATCAATGTTCAACTTATCTTTGTGTCGCGACCTTAAGATCCCTGTCACGACACAGAAGCATCTCTTCAGCTTGAAGTATGTCGCAAAATTGGATTCTTTTATTTTGACCAGGTCAGTTCATTAAGTAAGCATCACATGTCGCGACCTTGTTTATCTATCGCAACCAGCTTCTCTTCTTAACCAACATGTGACATACATCACCTTGTTCACGACAGAATTTATGCTTTCTGCTTGTTTCATTTGTCACAACAAGAGCTTCTTTGTCGCGACAAATTCTTCCTGGTGTTGACATCCTGCTAAAAAACCTTGTCGCAACATAAACTTTCTTTGTCTTAGCTGAATTGTTAGATTCTTCACATTTTCTGTCGCGACACACTATATTTGTCGCGACAGAATTCCCTTGCTATTTGCTTGGACATTTGTCGTGACACATAAAGCTCTGTTGCGACATAGACTGCTGCAATTGCTATTTTTTTCTTCTTTCTTGCTGGAATTTTCTCAATTTTGAATTAAAACCCGTAAACCACAAAGTTGGTGAATATTTCATAATTTGGCATTAAAACATATCTGAATGTACTAAAAATAAGACAGAAAAATGGATTAAAAATAGATGAGTTTAGGACTCATCAAATTCCCCCAAACTTAAAGTTTTGCTTGTCCCCAAGCAAAAAAAAGAAAATTTTGTTTGTCCTCAAACAGTTTAGCTTTATTTTTAAGGACATTTTTCTGTCTTCTACTGCAATCCTTTTTTAACCAGCTTCATGAATTGAAACTAGTTAGTTGCAACATGGTTTAACATTTAGTTTTCAATTCAGACTCAGGAGAATTTTTTATTTTTAATTACTGTCACAAAACAAACTAATGATTTCTTAAATGTAAACAATTCAGTCAATTCATCTTGATGCGGCCCAGGTGTGTGATGGTCTTCTTTCCCTTTCTCCTTGACAAAATTAAGCTAATCTTTAGGGCCTTACACTAGTTCGCGTATATCATTTAAGTCCCATATGCTTGTTTTCATATTAGTCTCCACTCATGTGAGCCGTCCTGACCTTGAATCAATTAGGTCTTTTAGGCATAAAGTTTAGCAGGTAATTGGGTGGATAATTGGAGAATTTGGGCTAAGAATTTTGATTCAATCTTCACTTTTTGCATCTTTGTCTCTATCCTTCATTCCTTTCTTTTCTACTGATGTTAGAAAAGAATTTTTCCCCCAAACTTGATCTTGATGTGTCATACTGCATACTCTCATCTTGGTAATTTTGTTTTCCACTATCATTCTTCTCAATTTAGTTCCTTTAGATAGAAGCCCTTTTTTTCTTTTCTTTTTTACTTGTTAAAGATTTTAGAAATAGTGCAATGTTTGTTTTTAGGCTTTCTACTACTTTCTTAGAGAACTTTAGGTTAGCGGCTCCATACCGATTAACATTAGGGTACTAGGTGTTGAAACACCCCCATGAACTTAATTATTCAAGAGGAGAGAGGCAGACAAAACTTATTGATTTGACAATTTACAAATTTGACTTCTTTTTTGCATTCATTTCCTTTCCTTCGTTTATTCTTTTCTTTTTCCATCCTTCGTTCTTGTTTTTCCCTTCAAATCGAAATAACATTCCCTCGATCTTGTCATTTTAACGTTTTGAGGTTTCTTTTCTAAAACACGAAGCGATAACGGGTTCTTTATTGTAGGATTAGAATAAAGGAAGGGTTTGAGGTTTCTAATTGCTAGTTCAATGAAGAAATTAGACCATTTGGCTCAATTCTAGAACTAGAGTGTATGCTGGTACATATTATGAGGGTAGGCTTGAAAGACTTAAACTTCCAAGGATGGCCTATATCACTTCACAGTGAGTAGTATTGCACAGGATTTTACCTTGACTAATAATCTAACAAGTTCTAGGACATTGGACTATTTGTTATGAATAAACCGGAGGATGCCCTTTAATCTTTCACAATTTATTGAGACTCACTTTGACCATGTGCATTGTTTTTAGATTTTCTTGACCTTCTTGTTTTACCTGGCTTGAGTCTCGAAAGCCTGCCTTTGTGTTTCTGATAGTACATCCTCCTAAATCCTAATCATTCAACTTCATTACGGCTAAATGCAACTTCCTTTTCCAATTAGGTTAAACTGCCACAATGTATGTCAGTGATTTGTTTGGCTTTGAAATCATTGTTGTATTGTTTAATCAAGTAAAGAAGTTTATTTGATCATGCGTCGACTCACAACAAGACAACACAACCACAATTGTAATCAAGTCATTTCAACCAAACATCTTTGCCTTGATTAAGCGATTAAATCGGTAGTTGGATTTCTTCTTTATTGACTTAGTAAATGGCAATCCATGAAGCGAATTAATCAGTACACCAAATCAATCGAGAACACAAATGAACACAAATTTTTTTTTTTTTTTTTTACAAAACTCTTTATTTTATTTATCATTTTGATGATTAGACATTAAATATAGAGAGGATGAGGAGATGGGAAAGGTAGGGTATTGTTCATTTTTTATTCCTTGTAGCCCTCTCCTTGGCTGCTTCCATCCTTAAATATTCTTCCACCTCCTCTACTAGGGTGAGTTCCTTCTTCCCTGATGTTTTAGGAGTTTTATTTTTTGTGTTTTGTATACGGGGGTGCGAGAAGGGCTGCTCCTGACTAAATCTAGGTTGGTATAGAGGGTATGGGTAGATGCAATCACCACTGGGGACTATAGTATAAATTACAGTCTAAGATTCGGATTTGTGGTAGGGATATCTTCTTCTTCTTCCAGACACTTGCCTTGTATCCTTGATCTAGGATCTTGGCATTGCTCGTAAGTTATCATTGCCTCATGGCTAAGATTAGAGTGTCTGTTCTGTTTATTATCTCATAGCTCATGTGAAAACTTTGTTTGCAATGTCTAGGCCCCATTCATGCAATTTGTTATCTCTTGAGTCCATGCTTGCCTTCGGGCATTGTCTCTATCTCTGAGTATTCTCCTCACATTGTCCTTTTCTACATTTTACTTTCCACTCTTCCATCCATTTTCTTGATTGCATCCTCTAAATTGGGTCCATAACGCTGAGCTGCGTAGAAATACTCATCCTTGAGTTGACGTGTCTTTAGCGATTATCCTTTCGCCGTTTCTGTCGCATAGACGCCGACAATTCTATCAGTGCATGATTACAATTTTGCGAAACTTCCCGACATTCTGACGGGTTTGTCGGCTTTGGGGATGCATTCCAGAATTGGCTTTGACTTCTCTGAGCTTCTGGTTGCATTGGAGTTTGGCTTTCCTACTGTTCTGGCTCAGTGTACCCTTCATTCCCCTTTTCTTCTTATGTTTCTTTTTCTTTGACCCTCCCTCTATTCTTTGGTCCCTTACTTATACCGGTGGAGTCGGAGGAGGGTGCAGGGAGTAAGGTTTCTCGGTCCCCATTCTTCCTCAGCTTCCCTTGGATCTGAGAATCTTGTTATTGTGGTTGGGTGTGGAATCATCCCCCTGCATTCGCTTTCAGAGTAGCTCAAGATAGACTTTTCAATAATTTTTCCCACATTTATCTTGTAACCCTTCAGCAATGCGTTGAGGAGGATTCCTTCCTCTCTTCTCATTGTGCTTAGATGCTTAGACGACATTAGGACAGAACTGATAATGTAGAACCGTACCTTGGCTTCTTCAGTCAGGTCTCCTCTGGCAATGGATTTAAAAGGGGTTTTCTTTGTCCCTTTCCATTTTCCTTTTCCAACTGTTAGTAGGTTTACTATTTTTTGGTGTTCTGGTTCCTTTAGTTGTTTCTTGAACTTAGAACCATCCTTTGCACCCTCAGTTGAACGATTTGTTTATCCCTTAAGTGGCTGAACTCTACTTGATGTCCTCGACACATCTTTTTCTTCTTTTTCTACCATATTCCGCAAGGATTCTTTCACGAAAGAAGCATAACCGAGGTTTTTGTGCTCACCTAGTGATTGCCATCCTACATTTTCCGGCATTTCGGCAAAGGAGAATAATTGAACCCCGCTTTCCCGGCGTGAAGCCTCACGTCGCGAGTTTCTTTCCATTAGAGCTGCGCGGCACTACGAGGAAATGGAAGTTCTTTGCTGCTTTTTTCATGCGATGCGCTCTGGCCATCGGCTCCCCTTTTTCTTTTTCTTGATTCTTCTCTTGTCTGTTTTTGCTTCTCATTTTCATCATCCCTGTCCTCAACTTGCATAGTTGCTGCTTGAGAATCTTGTTACGTTTGATTTTCCAGCTCAGTATACTTTTCCATGATTTCGTTGAGGTTTGGAATCAGGGTGGTGAGATCGAACCATGGTAAGTCGGGACTTTGAGCTCGGGGTTTTAGGGAATGAGATTGTAGAGATTTGAGTAAAGAAGCTGAGAAGGTTGAGAGTTTATGAGATGGCTCTTTAGTTTTCAAAAAAAATTTCTATTTATAAGCTCACTGGTTTATTTTGCCCTACATTAAATGTTGCGACAACACTGCCCTAGGGTTTATTTTATCATTAATGCTTTGACATACAAAAATGGTTGTCGCGACAGAATGTTTAAAATATTTAGAGCCGAGGCATTGATTGTGTTGCGTGAAAAAAAAATGTTCTGACATTTCCTTTAGTGCTCTTTAGAATTTATGTGTGACATTTACGGAAGTGTGTTGCGACATAAACTCCCTTTCAATTTGCTTCCCTAATTCAGCCGTGTCGCGACACAGAAAAAGTATGTTGCGACATTAATTGACGTTTTCTGAAATTTCATCTTTATCCGTTTTCTCTCATAAAATATTCAAAGCAACCTACATCCACTCATACTCATTTGAACATGAGTATGAAAACTTATTTAAACAATCAAAATTCTTCGATTCAAGGATGAACACTCATCTCATTGCTTAATTCAATATGTCTTACCGGATATTAGGAATATATTTTTATTCAAACATGCCCCAGCATTCCCTCCCAGACTTGGGGATATGCATTATCATCAAATACAGGTTTAGGGAATTAGAATTCCTCTCCCTTGTGGTCATTTTCTACATATTTTCTTTTTGAAACAATGTGCTTCTTAATAAGGATCTTCTTGAATTTTGCTTCATTGTCCTGAATATCAATAACAACTAAAATAAAACTACTAACAGATTAAACTAAAACATCAAATACACAAAATTCTATTGAATCAATCAAACTATTTAAAACTTAAAAATAAAAATTCCTGCTTAGGTTGTCTCCCAAGAAGTTGCTCAGTTTAATGTCCTTAGCCAAACATAGGTTGCAGAGTGTCTTCAGTTCCAGTAATTATCTTTGTTTGCTTCTCTAGTTTGAGCTATTCTTCATTAATCCAGTTCCCAATCATGCTTTGTCCTACACCTTCTTGCTTCCTTGCAATTCATCATTGCCTTTCAATGTAGTTAGTGTGAGATCTTTTGGATTAATCTCAGTGCTACTAGGAAATACATTTCTGGATTGGCTTTGCAGGGGATAGGCCGGTACTTTACTTAAGATCTCCAAGTTTCTCATTGTGGCATTGGTATTTGTTTGAAACACAATTGTGTTTGCTTGGAAGTTTTCAAGGTCAGAAAATTTCTTTTCATGCAAATTCAAAATCCTTTTTGTTTTCTGACATGAAATGAAGCATATGATCTTCAAAGGATTGAGTCCTTTTCTGACCCTAATAATCTCCTCTCTTGTCAGCCTGGCACAGTTCTTGGAACTGGTGGCGTAAGCTTCTTGGTAATTTTGTCGAGTCTAGGGCCGTGTTATGCTCCTCGCTATGAAGAGTTTTCATGGTTCCTCGATTAACACGATGTGTAGTGTATTGGCAAGTTGGGGTTAGGCTTGAAGTGATAACTTCTTTTATCATTCGTATACTTGGTCTCCTCAACTTGATAGGGCTCTTTTTCAACTAGTTCTTCATCACTTCTTCTAATTCTTTCTTCTACTGCTCCCACTTCATGTGTAGTGTGCATTCTTCTTTCATTGTTTCCTAGTTTGTTCATCATTGCATCCAGCTTCGCTTCTATGGCTGTCATTCTATCAAGCCCAATCGACCATTCCCTTGACTTCTTTCATTTGCTCACACAAAGCTTGAGTGGAGCCTTATAGTTGCATTTGGCGAGTCTTGTCAGTTGCCATGCCTCATACGCATTTCTTCTTTTTAAAAGCTCCACGGCCATGATGCATCAGGTATACCCTTTGAGGCATAATTCATAGCATGATAGAAAATATCCATCTGGGTGGTCAGATCTATTCCATGCATAGGACATCTTTTCAGCAATCTTTTGAATCTCCCCCATGCAGTGTAGAGGCTCTCATATTCCCCTTACTTAAAGACAATTATTTCTCCTTTTCTCTTAGCAGTGAGAGGTGGAGGAAAAAATCTGCTCATATAAGCTTCCACCAATTCTTCCCAAGTGTTCACTTGTAAGACCTTGAATTTATTGTTTCCATGAATAGCAAATTTTGTCTTCAATAAGTTATGTATTTGACTGGAAACGGTCAAATGAATAGTAATTTTTGAAAAACAAGCCCAGAAAATAAAAAATGTTTCGAATAATGTATTGCGTCTAAAGAAATTGAAACGAATTAAAATGGAATTTGTTTAAGGGGTTTTTGAAGCGTCCGACGATTTATGACGAAAATGCCCTTTTTACGAAATAATTTTAAAAATATTCCTTGTAACCCTAGAATTTTTTCTAAAGCATGTTCATGATAGGAGATAAGTTTAATTAGAGTATTCCATGGTCAATTTTATGATTGGACGATCATGGAATATTTTTTGTATTTTTATCGGTATAGGGGTATTATTTGCAAGGAGGGCATTTAAGTCATTTGATGAGTAACCTAATCTAGAGATAAGCAAGCGAGAACCAATAGAATGGTGCCATGTAAGCTTAGTGATCCATGTGATTAAAAATGGACCTATGAGAGCTTTTCATAAATTTGGGTATTTATCATAAATTAGTTAACTTAACTTTGGTTAGTTATAGTTAACTAAGGTTAAAAGGATATTGTGTTAGCAAACCATGACAGTTAGTTAAGCCTAACTATGGTTTAAGTTAGTAGAATTTTATGGAGCAAAAAGTGGAATTAGTTGCTTCTGGACTATATGATTACATATGGACCAATGAGAATGCAAGGATGCCAACCAATGACATGGGGTTAATTTAAGGATAATTGGAGGGCAAATTAGGCATGAAAAAAAATTATTTAAGTGCATTTGTCTTGGCTTCTTGGGTGCATACGGGTAGAACAAAATTTGGAAGAGAAAAGGAAGCAAAAATGGGAGAAAAAAAGGAAGCAAGG
The DNA here is from genome assembly GCA_016808115.1 of Tetrastigma voinierianum. Lineage (NCBI taxonomy): Eukaryota > Viridiplantae > Streptophyta > Magnoliopsida > Vitales > Vitaceae > Tetrastigma > Tetrastigma voinierianum. The sequence goes on from JAEQBH010008166.1 coordinate 96,215, forward strand.
GAGACAAAATTCTGCATCCCTTTCCAAGTTATTCAAGTGATTCTCATGCCATTTCAAGTCAATTTCAAGTGTGCATCATGTCCGTGAAGTGCCCTAGATAAAGTCCTAAGTGAAAAAACAAGTTTTTAATGTGAGATCTCTTACTAGTCTATGTGAATTTGAAGGTTAATGGAGGAAATGGTTATATGATGGTGTAAATGAGTTTCTTGGCATGTCTTTATGTAGATTTGAACAAGAGATTTCATTGGAATTCAAGTTAACATCAAGACACCAAAACTCTTAAGGTAAGCAATTAGAGTTTTATGGATTATTTATTTAAACCTTCACTTGAGTTATATTAAGGCTTAGCTATTAAATTGACATGATTCTAGGTTGATTTTGCTAAGAAATTGAAAGAAAGGAGAATGAGATTATAAGGATTGTAAATTTAGGTCAACCTTGGATGTTAATGGAAGTGATGTTGTTTGATTGGTTTTAATTGATTTAATGACATTACTTGAATAAAGGAATTAATGGAATTAAAAGTTGAAAAGAAAATGAGATAGCATGGAGAGGGTTAGGCCAAGAGAGGGTTTAATTGGAAATGCATTGGTTTGATTAGTGTAATTGAATCAATGACATTGAATGAATTGCTAAATGTAATTTTTGGAATAAAATGGAAGAAATTGAAGAAATAATGATGAATGAGTGACATGTAGGATTAGGCCACCCTAGGTAAAGTTTGAAGAAGTTGAGTTTCAATTGATTTTAATCAATTGGAAGTGATTAAATGCCTAATGGAATGTATTAGACTTAAAGTTTTAAGAAAAAGAATTAATTAAGATATAAATGTAATTTTGTTAGGTGAAGGAGCATTATGGGTTTTTCACTTTAAGCATGCTAATGGCTTGATTTAAGGCTTGTAATGAGGTTGTCATGAGCCTTGATTTAATTGGAAGTTGATTGGATAAGTTGGGATTAAGTGAATAAGAAAATGCTTATGGGTTACTTTCTAATTTAATAGAAAGTATATTATAGTTAATGGTTTAATTGAATATGATTAAGGTATGAATGTTAATGAATTTTATGCATAATGTGACTTGTAGGAGGAAAGTGATTAAGGACAAAGGTGGGGGTGGAAAGCTTTAAAGGAGAAAAAATGGCTTAAATAACTAAGGTGAAGGAAAATGTAAATGTTTATGGAAATGTATATATATATTAATGTTTACAAATATATATATGTTTTCATATCTATGTTATAAATGTTTAAATGAAAAAAAAAAGTGGTTTCTTGACTTTACTTATGTTGAGAAAATATGAAATGATTATGGTTTCCATAGTTTTATAACACATGATTTATTGTTTTCATATTAAATGAAATGTTTATGAATATATATATATTCTATATATATGTGTTTATATGAAAAATTTTATGAATCCATGGTTACCCTATATTACAAAGATAAAGTTTAAAGAAAATCATTAAAAAGTGCTTTAGCGTGTAATTTACATGGGAAAGGGATATGATTTTTTATAAAGGGAAGGGAAAGAGTGATGCATATATCGCCATGCGCGTGAAGAAGTACCAAGGTTGCGATGAGTGCCTAAAACACTCATCTTACACTCATGTCAGTTTATCATTTCACATTTATTTTATAATAATTTTATAGTTTTGTGGCTAGATCACGATTTTGTGTACGGTGTGGATTCTGAGTTCATTGGAGTGTAAGAAGCGGCTTTGGAGCGAGTTTTGGAGTGACAGGCGCGAGAGCGGAAGTGGCCATCGCGTCGAAGCGTCACCGCGTCAGCGGCGTCGGCTCGAAAATCTGCGCTCGTCATTTAAAGAAATCACGAATGGCTCGAAATTAGAATTATCGGGCGTCTGAGAAAAAGGCCGCGGAATTCGGAAGCGGATCGGCGGAGATTTGGAAGTACTCGGGATTTGGGCCAGTTTCTTATAGTTAGATATTATTTTGGATAATATGATGATGTTTTTAATCTTATATAATTTGATCTTTTCTCTGATGATGTTACAGATCTCTTTTCTGGGTTACATCAAACCGTCACATCTGATGGATTAAAGCTTGATCTTTCATGTTATTCGGTTGTTATTAATTTGTCATATCTACACTGCATGCTGCGTTGCGATTATATGATAATGCGCGATGTTAGCATAATCGCCTTTGGAGATCAGAGATTCGAGAGATAGAGGTGTCGGGGATCTGGGTAAGTAGCCTTTAAGTAGGTCGGTTAATAGAGATATTCCGAACTGAAGGTGGCATTTGGGGTTAGAACATTTAAGCATTTCGAAATCTGGAGTCGAGATAGAGATATACTCGATTCTATTCACGAATGAGGCGGATATACCTCGAGAGGGGATATCTCGTGGCAGATCACCTCGCCCGTTGACATATTACAAATATATTGAATAACAATATCTTTAGAAAAGAGTAATCCATTGAGTGATGGGGAGATTTAACCACAGCGACACATTAAATTCACTAGAATCGATAGCTTAGTTTATGGTTTCATATGGTACTACCACAGAATCATCTATTAGGATATTGTCTGAGCGAATTCTGTAGTCGATTCACCTTTCCTGGCAGATCGATATCGTGCTTTAAGTGCTGCTATATTACTTTGAGACTCACGCGTGCACTTGTATAGGCATTCATTTTGCATGTTTTACGCTGTCGAGTTTTGGCGCGGATTCTTAGAGTGAGTTTAAATTGATATGAAAGTGAGCACATAGATAGTATTACGAGATTTTTCGTTATTTTTGTTATTTTACAGAATCTTTGGTAATTTGGTTTTGTTAGTTCGGTGTGTTATTGTCTGAGGTTCGGCGTGAGTACATGCGTAGGAAAAATCGAATTAATCAACACATGTGATCTGAGCGAAAGACTTACTGCCTGATTGCGTAGTGAAGATAACGGACTAGAATTCCGATAGTCATGGAAAACGCGAGAAGAACAAGATTTTGGCGTTGAACAAGGCCCGAACCACGAGAGAAGCCGAAATACCAGTCCTGCGGAAGGAATCAAGCGCCCGGGCCATTTATACGGCCAGACGATCGCACATGCTATTAGATGAGTTCGTTTACCTGGCGGTTGTTAGACGATCGAGACGGCCGCCGATTCAAGCGAGCAATTTCGAATTAGAAGTCGATCCTGATGCAGATACTTCTATAATATCTTGTTCATGGACTACCCCAGCGAGAACTTGAACATGCATTTATTTGCTTCCTCGAGAAGTTTGCGATACTATCAATGCAGCGAGGATTGCGAAGAAGCTACAGGTTACGGTTGTTCCCCTTTCACTCGGGGATAGAGGCGAACAACGGCTAACCGATTGACCACCGGATTCCATTACTACATGGAATGATTTGGTGCAAAAATTTATGACCAAGTTCTTCCCACCGTCGAAAATTGCCTGGTAGTGCGAAATCATGCGTTTAGACAGTGGGGGGGAGGGCACAGCGGAGGCATGGGACGAAGGTTTCATGAATTATTCGCGGAAGTGTCCTCACCAGGCTCACCCGGATGGATGCAAGTCCACCTTGCAATGGTGGGAGGAATACAGCCAGACAATGATAGATGCCTCCGTGGAGGAGCCAACGATGAAGAAACCACAGAGCCCGAAACTATGAGATCTTAGAAGGCAATGACTAACTTCATCCCGGTGGCACAGAGAAAGTACCGGTGATCAGGTAAGTCTTACAGAGATAATGAGGTCATAACAACACAGTGAATCATGTAGCGCAAACTAACTATGATTGAATAGGCAGCGAGCATGAAACGCCGTACAAACTGTCCGGCGGAATTATGTGAATTTTTGTGGAGGGCAATGACGGCGGAATGTCGGTGGTAAGCCTACTGATGCAAGCGAAGCCCGATGCGTGTCGAGGTTTAATCGAGAATCAATCACAGCGACAAGAGGCGAGTATGGGAGTAACGTTGAGAATCGGAATCGGGGACAAGGGTGGGCGTAGCAATCGGAGACAGGAATAATCAAAGCTTGACGAGGTATGGATGGCGGAACAATCGAGCAATCTGCTTGTCGAAGGCAGGAACTAGTGAAGCAGACTACGAGAAGAAGTTGGATTTAGAGCAAGCTCTTGCCTGAGATGTTAACTTCTCATTAAAGCTTTATGAATGAGACTAAGCGAACATCTGCGTGACAAGCAACCCGGTTAAGCGATCAAGCGGCACATTTGAAGTTTAGAAACGAGAAGTTTAGAGGCACATATGGCCAAATGGCAAACTCGTCGACGTAAAGACAACCAGATCCGCGAGCAACTGGCAAACCCAAGACGACGGAAATGAACATGTCAAAGCAAGACTGAAAGTGGTAAAGACTTGAGACTGAAAGAGGAACCCTCAACTACAGAAGAGGTAGAGGCAGAGAATGTAATCCAGCATAGTCAGAGTGATGATACAAATAAGGAACAGCCCCAGGAGAAACAGTCAGCAGAGACTTCTATTGAAGCAAAGGCCAGCATACCAGTTCCTTACCCACAACGTCTCAAGAAACATAAACTGGATAAGCAATTCACTGGGCCCATGACAAAGTCAGACATAAACATCCCATTTGCTGATGCCCTAGAGCAAATGCCTAGTTATGTAAAATTCATGAAAGACATCTATCTCGTAGGCAGAGGAAGACAGCTGACTTCGAGACAAAGGAACTTAACCGAGGAACGCAAGGCCATCCTTCGGGAGGAAGCTACCGCAGGGCTCAAGGACCCGGTGCAGCTTCACTATCCCACAATTGGAAATGCTATTTTTGAAAGATGCTTATGCGATTTAAAAGATTAACTTGGCGCCCTTATCCATTTTTAAGCCAGCCAGATTGGGGAGAAGTCACCCAACCACAGCCACTCTTCAAATTATGATGATCTTTGAAACATCCGAGAGGATAATAGAAGATGTCCTAAGTTAAGGTCATAAGTTTATTCTTCCACAGATTTCATTGTTTTAGACATGGGAGGAAGATAAAGAAATACCGATAATCTCAACTTTCTAGCAACTATATGGCAATGATCGGGATGACAGAGAGGCGAACCTAAACCAGAGCACAAGTGAAGAGGCGAAGTTCAACGTATTCACAAAGTGGAGACAGCCAAAGATAAAGTGATACTTGCTTCATGGCCGAGCATAGTAGGAGGCTATGAGTTTAGCCAAATTGGTCTTCATCGAATTTCTTTGGAGACTGGGGTAGCCTAGTAGAGAATGCAACCAGAACCCGAGGACGGTGCGTAAGAATACTGTTCGACATGGACTCGACACAATAAGACGGAAATACTTCGAACCTCGGCGAAGGAGTTAGGGAAATGCCACCCCATCGATTGAGCAACCACCCAAGATGTGAACAAAACTCTACCTAGTCATTTGAAGGCACACTCAGTAGAATCTACGCTTACCCGTGATTATCTCAAGATCTTTGACTCGCACTAGAGGAAGAGAAGTTATTGAGGGTCCTTCGAGAGATCACAAACATTTAATTTCTGATGGTCTCTAGCCGATCTAAAAGGGATTCGCCCTTCTATGTGCATGCATCGATACAATATGATGATAAACTTTCATGAAGCGCATGGAGGTTAACCCGACAATGAAGGAAGTCGTCCGGAAAGAGGTTTTAAATGGTTGACACTGCAGATTACCCAATTTCGTGACAAGGTACGGATCAGCCTAGTCAGTAAGTGTCAAGAAGGAGGAACAATCACATCGGGATCAAACAACATCTATCGCCGTCTAGAACAGCACGGTGGGAGAATTTGTATTGATTATCTGTTTAACAAGGCCACTGAAAGATCACTTCCATCACGCTTAGATCAGATGCTCGACGATTAGCCGGTTATGAATACTATCGCTTGGGACGATACCCGGTTACAATCAAATTGCCATAGCTTCAAGATCGAGAAGACAACATTCACTTGTCCTATGGTACATTCGCATTCGCTGATGTTCTTTGACTGCGTAATGACCGGTACCTTTCGATGCATGATGGCCATATTCTCCGACATGGTGAAGACGCATTGAAATCTTCGCGGACGATTTCTCAAGACAAATTCATTTGACAATTGCCTAAAAATTTGAGAGTCAGGTCAGCAAGATGAAGACCAATCTAGCACTAATCGAAAAAGTGCCATTTCATGGTACAAGAGGGCTGTCCTTGGACACTGATCTCAACAAGGGGAATAGAGGTAGATAAGGCGAAGATCGGGCTAATCAAAAGTTACCTCCAATTTAAAAGGATCGCCGCCCAGGACACGGATTTTATAGGCGCTTCATCAAGGATTTACGCATTGCAAAACCATATCTAACCTCTAGTCCAAGGGAATCCCATTTGAGCTCATCCCCAATGCTCAGACGCGTTCTCAAAGTGTTGAAGACAAGCTGATCTCGCCCATTGTTGTGGCGCCTACATTAGTCGCACTTTGAACTATGACGCCGCTGACTTCGCCGACGCGCACTGAAGGGTAAACGAGAAAATTTTCAAGTGATCTACTATGCCAGTAGAACCTCGAATGATGCCTTCAGCTGAATTATGCCACTACAGAGAAAGAACTATCAAGCGCTACTTTGCCTTCGCAAATTTAGGGCCATTCGAATGGCAACAAAGTCGCAGCATACCGAATATCCGGCTATTAAGTATTTGATGACCAAGAAAGATGCCAACCCCCGATTGATTCGTGGGTCCTTGTTGCAAGAACTAATGAGAAATCGCACAAGAAGGGCACTGAAAATCTAGTAGCCGACCATCTTCACGACCATAAATGTGAGATGATGTTCCTGAATGACGAATTTCCGCACGAGAAACTTTTGCTATCGAGGACAAGAAGGCGCTCCCCGGTTTGCATTATGTGAACTATTTAGTGTCAAAGTGATCCTCCGAGTTTAACTATCGAAGAGGAAAGGTTTTTCGCACACCTAAATAATACACTGGGAAGAGCCAATTTTTAGCGTACATCGCGGCTGACACGCATAAGGAGATGTTCCGGCATAAGTTCACAGTATTCTCAACCATTGTCACACTCTCTACCGTGCGGTGGACACTTGGGTGGCCGAGAATGCCAGCCAAGGTTTTACAATCGGGTCTTTATTGGCCTTCCTTATTTAAAAGGCTGCCTCACCAATTTGCTTCACTTGTGACAAATGTCAAATCAATAGAATATTCTAAAGGACGAGCCACCCATGCATCCCATCTGAGGTAGCCGTTTGATTTATAGATCGATTTATGGGACCATTTCCGTGATCGCATAACAACTTGTACATTTTATTGCGACTATGTCTCAGCAAGTGGAAGTAAATTCCTACACGCGCACCAATGATGCCAAGGTTGTGGCTCACTTCCTGCGCAGCAATATATTCTCACGTTTTGGAACTCCTCGAGCTTTAATCATAGATAATGGTACCCATTTTTGCAATAAGGTAATTGATAAGGTGTTGCAAAAGTATGGGGTACGCCATCGTACATCTCTTGCATATCACCCACAATCAAACGGGCAAGCAGAGGTATCCAACCGCGAAATCAAGGCATCTTCTGGCATGTACCAATGCTCCGTGAAGGATCGGCTTAAAGATAGACGATGCGCCCGGGCATACCTCCGCACCGCATTTAAAACCCTTTCTGGGGCATGTCTCCGCGCTCGCACTGCATGGTAAAGCTTGTCATCTTCAAAGAGGAATTGGAGCATCGAGTCACTGACCACTCCGACAACTAAACATGGACAAGACATCGTCGCGAAAAAGACTATTCCAACTCAAAGGAGCTAGATGAGCTCGTAAACGGTTGTATGAAAACGCCGCAGATCTATAAGGAAAGCATCAAAGCCGCACGCCAAACACGCTAGAAAGGAGTTCACTACCGACAACAAGTCCTTCTATTCAATTCTCGACAAAGCTTTTTCCCGGGAAATCGTCTCATGGTCCCGCCTTCACAAGAACAGCGTCTTTTCACATGGTGGGCGTGTTTCACATCCCGAGAAAGGCACATTGTTGCCACTCCAACGCTAAGCCGCATTATGGAGGCGAGTTTCGCAGACAAGAAAATCATTCTTCGACAAATGCAGACGTAGTGTAGTCATCTATCGCATGAGTTCGGGTTCCGACCACATTGAGATTCGGTCGCTGAGCTAACGATATTAAACATGGGCGCTTTCGGGAGGCAACCCAAGTGTTCTTGAACTTTCCCTTTTGCTTGACTCCAAGTTCAGCTTGCTTATTTCTCGATTTTAAGTTTCTAGCTTTATTTGTGATTGGTATTTCTCGGTTTGCTTGTTTACTTTCGGATGCGCCGGATGCAGTCGTGGGGAGTAATCTATTCCAACTACGCATTACAAGTCATAGTGTCAAGTATGAGAGAGGGAGTTCATGTTCATGAAACTGCAATCGCCGATTTTCTCTCGCCACGCCGCGACGCGGATTTTCACGCTACGACGCCAAAATTAGCACTTCTATGTCACGCCGCGACGCGGATTTTCACGTCGCGACACAAATTACCTTCACGCCGCGACGCGAAGCCACGCCGCGACGTCAATATGTACACTTCCGCCACGTCAGCGACGCGGAGTTGTCACGTCGCGACGCGGACGGTACGTTTCCGTCAAGTCGCCGAAGATCATCCTTCACGCCGCTGACGCCATTTTAATATGACCGCCACGTCGCTGATATCGGACTTCCACGCCTTCGCCACGCTGTTTCAGCCGAAGTTTCGCCACGCCGCCGACGTGACCCCGAACGTCGCGACGTGGTCTTGTTTACTCTCTGTGACGTCGCGACGTGACCCCGCACGTCGCGACGTTGCCCTGTTTTAAGCCCAAGAACGGTTCATTTTTGGCTCTTCACCTCACACACCCCAAATCGCAAACCCCAGTCATTCGAGCACCGTACTCTCACCTGACCGCTCTGAGCCTTTGTTCACACCGGCTCCGAGGTCCTGACATTGTTCTCCGACCACCATTGTGTCCCTACAAACCACCCTTTTCCCCTGGTTCCGAGTCATTGTGGCATTCCCACCACACTGTGCTCGGTTCTAACTTTTGGGTCGTCTTCTAGGGTCCCTTTATACTCAAGGGTGGTTTCGGGGTCTATTAGGTGCTCGTTTAGGGGTCTATTAGGTTTAGAGTAGGTCTTGAGTCTCAAAGCTAGGAATTTGAGTCTTGAGTCTGAGTTAGTTTTTCTAAGCACATTAGTGTTTCAGAGTGGTCCAAGTCAACACATTAGCACATTAGGGGCCACTACCACGTGTTCTAGGTCAATATGTCTGGTAAGAGGCGGTTGCCCGCTGCCGGAGCCCGCCCAACGGCGACCGACCCCACATCTGATGCCTCGCAGCCTTGCAAATATGAGGCCGCCAGCCATCGGCACCATTTGCAAAAACCGCTCGTTCATTAAAGAGAAGGGGTTTCATCACCCCGATGATTTCTTCATAAAGACTATCGAGGCTAAGGGGTGGCGTGCTTTATGCCAACCCCCTCGTCCAGCGGCGATGAGCGTAGTGCGCGAATTTTACGCCAACCTCGCTTCCCATGTCCTCAAAAGGGTCCGGGTGCGAGGTGTATTGGTCGACTTCAGTGCGGAGTCGATCAATAGCTTCTATGGCCTAGAGCATGTCCCACCGGATCTTTCTGACGCCTCCGCGAGCATCCCGACTACCATGAGGTCATCCGCCGTGACACCAAAGGCCTGGGTGGAGCGAGGATCAACAAGCGTGTGGGTCACAACACTCTTAAGGCCAAGCATTTGGCTTACATTCCCAAGGTTCGCATCACTCATCACTTGCCTTATCCCGACGACGAATGTGTGTGTGAGGTGATACCAATGGTTTCCCGCTTCAACTTCTTATCATCCAGATATACCATATTCGGATATCAAGGTGCTTATGAGGATGCTATCCTCCATAACCGGACGCGAAGATATTCCAACCCGCACCTTTCTCGACATTTTTGGCTTGTGCAAACAAGCCGGGTGCCCTGACGACAATGAGGCCTGGGCTTCATCCGATCAATACATTGGTCAAGCGACACCCGTGTCCCGTGATCCCGAGGGGGTTCCACGACGCCACGAGCCCTCGATGCGATCGAAGCTCCCGATTATCGGGCTCGTCAGGATTCCTAGGCGACACCCGTGATGACATAGGCCGCCCCGTCCCACCCACTCTCCACCACCACCTCTCGCCCCACCCACCTCCACCACCACCCCGCCAGCCTCAGCGGAGCTTTCTCCTCCTTCACCGTGATCTTGAGGACCCGGTGCTCTCACCACCGAAACGCTGACGTGACTCGGGACGAGACCCAAGAGCACCGAGTCCTCGCTTCCCCAGATATGGAGGCGCCGCGTGCTGACATGATACCCCGCCAATCGTGCCATCATTCTACAAAGAAATACAGCAGCCTATGTGCCCACCACCCACCCGGCTTTCCACCGCCTCCACCACTTCCACCGCAAGGACTCCTCAGGAGTCCCCTTACTTATCATTTATATCTTACCGAGGACACCGGATATTTTGTTCGGGGGATGTGTTATCAGAGTACTATGTTTTGCTTCATTGTTTTACTTCGTAGTATGCAAGAGATTTTTAGTTTGTTCCGCATATTAGTCGGTTTCTTTTGTTGTTAGTATTGCATGCGCTTATTGGTGGTGTTTAGATTTAGTTTTGCTTGTTTTACATCACACTTTCATGTTAATAAGTCATGTGTTAGTTGCTCATGTGGTGTTTTAGACATTTTCGCATGTAAAGGATTCGTAGATACATGTGTGCCATTTTGATATTTGAGGGATCAATTTTTGGATTGAGTTCACTATAAACTTGTTCAAATGCATACATTTGCTTGATGCTCGGTAATTAGGTTGAATAGTTGAAAAGGGCTAGTGAATCAATTCCGGGTAGTCAAGAAACCAGTTCTCAAAAAAACCTATCACACTCACACACTAGTGACTTTCAGAGTATGCATAAGTGCCGAACCAACTACTAAAGTTCGATCAACCTAGTGATTCAATCCATTTGAGTGGACGTGGGACACCTAATCAAAAGAGGATTTCACACGAGCCCCAACCAAAAGAGAAAATACAAAACAATAGAAAAGAGAAAAGAAAAAAGAAATATGACAAAATAGGTATATGCATTAGAATAAGCTGATCATCCAATCGGAATCCCTACGCCCGAGGCCTATCAGCCTAATGCCCCGAGCCAACTGGCCGGGAGTCATTGGACTTCACCGCCCGCCATGGCGGGATGTAAGATGGATCATTCACGCAACCTAGGGCCTTGAAGTTTGGTCGAGTGTTCGGAGGCGAAGTTTGAAGGGAATCAATGCTTGTGCCCTTAACTAACCGGGGTGGGAGTCACCAATGGATCCCCGCCACAAAGAACACTCGCCAAAATTTCTTGGCAATTAGGTCTTCTTCCCGATTTTGTTTTAGGTATGTAGGAAATTTCTAAGTATGAGGACAAGAACAGTCGGGTGCGTCTTATCCTTTCCTGAAGTTAGCTTCTTCCCATTAGGCGAAGGAGCTTAAGTTCGGGGTATCGGAACCTAGGCATATTCTTAGGCCGGTCTACTATAAGCACATAGGGGTTTTTGGGAAAGGCTATCAACACCATGGATTTGATGCACTAGTTTGGCTTCACCTATCTCTTAATCGACTTTACCGAAAGTCAAATATCTCAGATGCATTCATCGAACATCCAGCAAAACAAAGGGGTATGTGAGTCACCAAATTGATCCCCTATTTTTCAAGATGTGCATCATCAGTTTTAGTGTTAGTTACATTATGTCGGGTGTGTGTGTCCTCGTTTGGGGTCGGTTCTCGCTTTCGAGGACAAGCAAGAAACTAAGTTGGGGGTGGATGAAGTGCCTAAACACTCATCTTACACTGCTACTTATTGTCATTTTCATGATTTATTTTATAATTTTATAGTTTTTGTGGCTAGATCCCCATTTTGTGTCCGTGTGGTTATTGTGTTCATTGAGCGTGAAGAGCGCCAGCAGTTTTGAACAACGAGGCGCAGTAAGGAAGTGACTGGTCACGCCGCGACGCCACCACGTCACGACGTCGCCAAAATCAGACCTCATCATTTGTTTGTGGTAGGTAGGAAAAGCAACACATTGTCAAATACAAAGGTAAATTAGGTATCGGGAGGCGACGAGAAAAGGCACGGAATTCCAGAGCAGATCGACAGAGATTTGGAGGAAGTACTCGGGATTTGGACCGTTTCTTATAGTTAGATATTATTTTTGGATAATATGATGATGTTTTTAATACTATATAATTTGATCTTTTCTCTGATGATGTTCTAGATCTCTTTCTAGGTTACATCAAACCCTCACTACATACAAATTGATTAAAGCTTGATCTTCATGTTATTCAGCTTGTTATTAATTTGTCATATCTACTCTATACTGCAAGCATTGCAATTATATGGATAATGTCTCGCCAATGTTAGCATAATCGCACCGAGATCCAGATTCAGAGATGAGGGTATCTGTGTGGATCTCGGTAGAGTAAATTTCTTAGCCGATTCGGGTTAATAGAGATATTCAACCCGAAGGTGACATTCGGGGGTTAGAACATTTAAGCATTTCGAATACCGAGTCGAGATAGAGATATACTCGATTCTTATTCACGAGATACAGCGAATATACCTCGAGAGAGTGATATCTCGTGAGGCAAGATCACCGCCATTTGACATATTACAAATATATCACAACAATATCTTTTAGAAAAGTAATCCATTGAACGTGATGTGGGAGATTTAACCCTAGGCGCCAACACCATTAATTCACTAGAATCAATAGCTTAGTTGCAGTTTCCTTACTTAATTTTTGCGTACTCTAGAATCATCTATTCGTGATATTGTCCGAAAAGAAGAACTCTCAGAGTCAATTCACCTTCCTCGCTGACGACATCCGTACTTTATACACTATATTACCTGGGCTACGCGCATTCATTTTACACCGTTCGGGCCTGTCACTACCAACACGATGTGATTTATTCCATAATGCAATGGTATTTAAAAGAAAATGAACGACGATCTGAGGTTCCTTTGAGTCATCTATGATAGTAAGACCTGCTTTCATCGGCTGTTCTTTCATGTGCCAACGCGGTTAATTCGTAGCGTTCCACGTGATAATGACTTGATTCAAAAGAAAAGAAAGTAAAGTAAATGTTTATTAAAATGAGATATTTATACAATTGTTTTACACATTGTATTTGGAACTATATCTCGAAGGAAAATAAAGTAGTAAACGCTTATCAAATGAGATATTTTATATCATGGACGCCCTAACCCGAAATACTGGCTGCCGGCGCTGGGCCATTTCTTTTTTATAAACTTATAACCTTTAAGCTTGTTCATTTATATAATGTTAAACATTTAACTTTTACTATATTCGAGCAAATGGACATGTAAATATATACAAGCTCCATATGAAAGTGTTCAACATTTACAATATTTACATTGTTTACAAAAAAAAAAAAAAAAAAAAAAACAAAAATATACCAAAGGTCTTTAGTGGGCACCTAGTAGTGTGTGTCGGGCCTTGGTTGTCGATGTAAGTTGTCCGACTTCAAGTCAGCTTCTCCCGCATCTACACGGATGAAACACCCATGCTAAGCTTATAACTTAGTGGGCATTAATACATATGGATGACCTCTAATAAGGGTCATCACACTTCTATACACATGAATACACATCTAATATATCATATCATTTAAACATGCTTATACATATTTCATATTTACTTAGCATACCATGTTTCATTTCTTATCATTTTACACTTTGCTTCATGTTTTTGTCACAATATACTTGTCATCGCATAGCGGTGTTATGCTTCTCTTATCATATCATATAATTTCATATGTCATATTCAAGTCATTTGTTTTATGTTTCATGTCTACATAAACCTTAGAAGTGGATAAAGGAAACTATAAGGGCCCAAAGACGCTGTACTCATTGTACAAAACAGTGGTCTATAAGGGCTCGAAGACGATGTTATCATTGTACGAGACAATGACCATTTATAAGGGCTCGAAGGCGTTGTAATGACCAAAATGGGGCCAACTAATCAGTATGCTGCAGACTTGTTTTCCCTAATAGGCATGCTCATCTATACCTCTACCAGGTTCTAAGGAGACAATCCATGTGTATTTTATGTTCAGTACATATCTCATATTTCCGAATAATTATTGTCATCCGGTGATCATATGCGATATTTACAATTATTTATTCGTATCTTTGCATTTTTTCATATCTCATTATATGCATGAATAACTATGGTTACCATGCATTCTTATGAGCTATTTACTATCATACAAATTTCATCAAGCTATATATGGATGGATTCTGAACTCAAAGGGCTTTCCATAGAGTCTAAGAACATCCGAAACGGAGTTCGGACAAAGAAATTATGATCATCCGAAGTTGAAGGCTTCCTATGAACAGTGACTACGAGTATAACAAGCAGGGCATACTGTTTTTTGTGATTTATGGACCTAATATGAGTTCCAATTTCATTAAGCTATATATGGATGGATTCGCACTCAAAGGCTTCCATAGCCTCCAAGAATATTCAAACGGAGCTTCGGATAAAGAAATTACAGACCGTTTCAAGTTGAAGGCTTTTATAACAAATGATCAAGAGCATAACCAACAGGGCCTACTGGTTTAAGTAATTTTTAAACCTAATATGAGCTCAAATATTGTCAAACTATATATAGATGGATTCTAGACTCAAAGGGCTTTCCATAGAGTCCAAGAACATCCGAAACGGAGTTCGGACGAAGAAATTATGACCATTTGAAGTTGAAGGCTTCCTATGAATAGTGACTATGAGCATAACCAACAGGGCCTATTATTTTTCTTGATTTCTAGACCTAATATGAGTTCCAATATTATCAAGCTATATATGGATGGATTCTGGACTCAAATGGCTTTCCATAGAGTCCAGGAACATTCGAAACGGAGTTCGATCGGCTAAAATTCATGACCATCCGGTCAAGCCGCTCCTGGCGAATGTTGTCTACGAGCAGAACCAGTAGGGCCTACTGTTTTTCATGATTTCTGGACTTAATATGAGTTCCAATATTATCAAGCTATATATGGATGGATTCTAGACTCAAAGATCTTTTCATAGAGTCCAAGAACATCAAAAACGGAGTTCGGATCGTTACATCAAGCCGTCACGCCATGTGTGCAGGCTACGCACTGCGTACCCGAGGGATTCAATTTTGATCCCAGCCATGCAATAGCGTGGCTTCCACGCAACAGCGTGCCAAAAGAGCCTTGGCAGCTCGAGATAGTCATTTCACCCAAAAATCATCTCGTATCAAATTTCTCAGCCCACCTGGCCACAATATCCTCCCACTGAGGCCACAAAACACGCCTACAAACATCAAGACAAAACACGCTAAAATACAGATAAACCATCCTACAATCAATCCCAAAATCAGCCCAAAAGTAAGAATAAAACCAAAGTTCAAAATCCTTACAAGTTTTACACAAAACTTAGTAAGTTCCTTACAAAATCCAAACTAATCTATAAAAACCCATACTTCCATACTAAAATTCATACTTCCATACTAAAATTCATACCTTTCCTCTTCATCTTCTTCTCTTCTCCTCTCTTCTTCATGTAGGAGCCCTAGCACTCCTCAAATTTGTGATTTTTCATTTCCCCCAAATGATAGACTAAAGGGTCTTTATCCCATTTGATTTTTAACTTTTCTTTTATTACACTTTGATCCTCCATCTCTCAAGTATTTGCAAATCAATTTATGCCATTTCTAAAATAGCATCTCAACTTCTTACTTTATGACTTTTATATCCCATTTAGACAAATTCCACTTTTACCCTTGTATCTTGTACAAATTTCGGGTTTCCGAAATTTTCTTTTTTTAGCCTTATTTTATTTCGGAAAAATATACTTTTACTTTTATTATACCCTAAACATGTTATAGAACTGTCATGGTATAATTTGGGGTGTTACATATACAATTGTTTTACACATTGTATTTGAACTATATCTGGAAGGAAAAGAAAGTAAAGTAAATGTTTATTGAAATGAGATATTTATAAAATTGTTTTACACATTGTATTTGAACTATATTTGGAAACATTATTTTCCTATGAACTGTACTTCTCACCGGTAGCCTGAATTTCACCTTCTTTCCAAATATTTTATAAATGTTTTCATGACGTAGGATCACGAGCGCTCGAGCATCCTCAGGCTGGTGACACCCGCCACGCGACGACCACTCTTGAAAATGTATGCACCTCGCTTTCTTTAAATAACTACTTGTGCACCTTTATTTTGTAATGTATATATGTTTTAAAATATTTTTTATATTTCTATGGTATTTAGAAAAGGATTTTAGATTTGGATTTGAAATTTCTTGTGGTGGACTTGATGTCTCGTAGTTGGATGTGGAGTACATGAATATTTTTGGTAGTGTAAAATGTTTTATTACAGGTGTTGTAAATTAGGAAATGTCCGAAAAACAGAGGAAACTCTACCCGATTTTCTGCAAAATGTTTAATCGTATAAAAAGGGTTTAATAAAAAATTCTCCCACCATGTTTAATAAAGTTTTAATGGAAAGCGTAACTATATAAATGGGTTCACTCCACGGATTCACTTTTGAAAAGGGTTTAAAAGAAATGTTTTCTCAAATCAGTAGGAGTACCGGGAGGATCCCTCGGGTTAGGAAGAGGAACTTCAGGTTGGGTCCCTTCATCACTAATCCCACTGGCAATGAATCAAACCATGTTGCTGCCACATCTCTCAATGAAAAGGGGAAGAGTTGCAGCTTGATTACTTCTAGTCTCACCCCATTCAGCTTGACTGTGTTGGCCATCCTCATGAATCTTCCCATATGCTCATTGGGATCTTCAGAGGGGTGACCATTGAACTAGTGTTGTTGCGCCATAGTAATCAATGTTGGTTTGTACCTCAAAAATTGTTTGCTTCCAATCGCAGTTGTCTTACTGCATTATTCCTCTGATATCAGCTCCAAAGTCCTCCATAGTATTAGGCCTCTGATTTCTCTCTACTTCTTCTTATTCTTCTGGAATAGCCTGCAATCTTTCTCTTTGATCTGCCATATTTCTGGATTCTGCACTGGTGATTCTTCTTAGATTCTACAGGATTATCTCAATTTCAGTGTCTAGAGGCAACAAATTTGTTTTTGATCTTCTATGCATTTAAATTCTTCCTGAAAGTAGAAACACATTGAGATCAAATGGAGTCAGTGATATAAAAAATTATACATCTATTTAGGCTTCCAAAAATATTAGTGGCTTATTCTAAACAATCAAGCAGTTAAAACTATTTTTATTGTTTTTCTGAAATTTTGTAAAACAAAGAAAATGTCCTAAATTAGTATTTATCTTTTGCTCGAATATTGATTTTAAATTCCTTTTGATCCCCGACAACAAATAAAACTTGTTGACTAAAACATGTATAGATTAAATTTCGCTACTTCCTTACCTAATGACTATTTCTAATCCTCAAGAGTACCAAAACTTGTTTAAACCAAATAGAACTTGTATGCTCATAATAAAAATGGATTTGTCAATGAATTTATTGAAGATTTAGTTTGGTCATAATGCTGCAAGTGCACAGGTCGTACAAGTAATAAAAGTGGACCTATAAGTCCGGATATCGTTCCCACAGAGATTGAAAAGAATTTAAATTTCAACTACCCCAACTACTCAAGTTCCACACTATTTGAACTTCCATTTCATAAAGTTTTCGTGAACTCCAACTAAGAATTCCACTATCTGAATTTCTACATCTATAATAAAAGAAAATTTTAAAATCCTAGACCTAAACTGGACTGAACCAGATTATTGCTGGAAGTAGACACTGGGATTTCACTGCTGTGAAATTATCAATTCCTGCAACATAATCTAATTATATTCTATCATGAAGTGGAGTCTGAAATTTTCAAAGAGGCAAGGTAGTATAGTTTGGATTTCTCCTTTAACCATACATTTCACTTATTAGAGAGTCATATTCATTTTTGAAACATGTATCTAACCAATTACTGGTAATCAAAATTTCTTTATAAGATCAGAGTATTTTCTTTTCTAATACTTCATACCAATCTCTTATGACTACGCATTTCATTCCTGACGTGATCATCACAACTTCTACAAAAGAATGATGTCTCATCCTTGAGATCTTACAGAGTTCTCCCTTTCCTTGATTAGATCTAAGCTAACATATGATCAAGATCATTTCTCAAGACCAATAAGAGATCTTTAATTGATTAAATTGATAGATCACTAAATTAATTCTCAAACCATGAGTAAATTTATGATTTATCTAAGTAATCTTTTAGAGCTCATTAATTCTTCAATATTAGTCTAGCATACCTCAAGTAATGCATCCATACTCGTGAATCTCCATCTCGTGCACTCAAAGGGCCTCCCGAAATCGAGCGACAACGTCCTTAAATCAAGTATAAGTTAATATCGGGAACACCACCGCATGAACAACACCATTCAAATAAAATCAAAATTCTCAATCCAATAAATCTCTTTCTAATTGTGCAGGAAAGACCATAACTAACATCATATCTTTCCCAGTGGAAGTTGTGTTTCACGAAAACTGAATCACAATGAACACTGAAATATTGATTAGGAAATTTCCAATGTAACTGTAATCAACTTGAAAGAAATGAATTCAAGCTTTTATCTAGATTTCCTTAGATTCAAACAATAATCGAAATTAATCTTCAACAATTTAGCTCAACTTCAAAACTTCTGAACAATTCATTTTTTCAAGTCCAGTAAATAAATTGAAATTCTACGCTAAATCTAATCTACGAAGAAAAGAAAAATAAAAGAAAAATATAATACAAAAGAGTCTTTAGCCTGTGATGCTCGTTTTCAAATTCGACCGACCGCCTACTTTCCTCAAATTGTTTCTACATAGAGCTCCTAGAAATTTGGGCCCTAATCAAGACTACATCAGGATCCCCAAAATTCGCCCGGATTGCATTCTCTGGCCACGACCGAAGTGTTGTTAGCGGCGTAGTTTTAATTTTATCGCATTCATCAGCATGCTACCGCCTGTCGCGACCGCTTCCTCGCGGCATCCTTCTTAGTATTCAGACGCCGACAAAGTTTCTTTGGTCGCGACAACATTCTTTCTTCAGCATATTCATTCTGTCGCGACAGATCTTTCTTTGGCTCTTTAACAATTTGTCCTGCAAGGTCTGTTGTTCTATCCATTCTATGTCACGACAATCTTATGTGTGTTTACTGGAATAGTTATGTCGCATCGCATAATGGTGTCGCTGACAAGAGCCTGCAAGTAAGTACCTTCTTCAAATTGCGTCGCGGACTTAGTTTGTATGTCGCAATAGCATTTCTGTTGGTCCTTTTGCAACAATGTTTCTAGTATTGTCGCGATTTCGCCAGAACTAGAAAAGTCCTGGTCATGGCGCAGTCTTGTCGCCACTTAACCCGATTTCTCTGTTGCGCCTTCATTTTGATGTCGCACATAGTCCTTGGTGTTGTCGACATGTTTTGTTGCTAATTAAGTTTTTATGTCGCGACAAAGACCCTTTCACAGATTCCACTATCTTTGTGTCGCAATTCGGGCTTTGTTATGTCGCGACAAGACCTCTCTTCCTTATGTTGGAATCTTTGTCGTGACATAGAAAAGTCTATCGCAATCTTGTTTAATATCAATGTGAAACTAATCCTATCTTTGTCGCGACCTTTAAGACTCCCGGTCGCCACACGTACACTCCTTCGCTTGAAGTGCGTCGCGAAGATGGATTCTTTTATTTCACCTCAAAAGTTAGTTCATTAAGCAAGCATCACTGGTCACACCTTGTTTATCCTCGTCGTGAACTGTAGTTCTCTTTCTTCCTTCACACATGACATACGTTCACCTTGTCGCCATGCATATTTCTCGCTTTTCTACCGCTTTCATTTGTCGCGATAAAGAGCTTTGTCGACATATTCTTCTTTGCAGCACATCCTGCTGAAAAACCTTATCGCAACATAAACTTTCTTTGTCTCAGCTAAATTGTTAGATTCTTCACATTTTCTGTCACGACACGCTGTATTTTGTCACGACATAATTCCTTTGTTATTTGTTTGGACATTTGTCGTGACACACAAAGCTCTGTCGTGACATAGACTACTCAATTGCTATTTTTTTCTTCTTTCTTTCTGAAATTTTCTCCTTTTTGAATTAAAACCTGCAAATATAAAATTGGTGAATATTCCATAATTTGACATTAAAACAAATTTGAATGTACTAAAAATAAGCCAGAAAAATGGATCAAAAATATATGAGTTTAAGACTCATCAGGCTCCTCAACAGGAGCTACAAGTGGCGACTGGTCCTTTGCTGGATCCCTGAGTGGGAGAAGAGGAGCACCCGACACAAATTGCCACTTTTCCACTGTGAAAATGGCCTCGCAAACCCAACGACGCTCTAAATGGGGTTCACCTGGAAAACCAAGGTGCTCCAACACCTGAGAGAGCAGCCGCGGAAACAATAGGGGAATGGCCTCCGCCATGCTGAGGTTCTTACGGTGTATCTTTTCCTCGAAGTGGAAAAGAGAAGTTGTGATGAGCTCCGAAGAATTAAACCAAAAACCCTCAGAAATGCGGTATAGTGCCTCCAGTATGGCTCCCCTTCTCTGAACCAAATGTTGAAGAGGAAATAGTTTGATCAGAAGACATGACTAATAAAAGCATCCTCACTGGGAGCCATTTTCTAAAACAAAATGGACCGCCTAAGGTTTCGCAAAGGACGGGACCATTTTCCCATGGTGAGGGATGTGGCCACTGCTTGTAGTTCGCAGAGTTGGCCAAAGCTACAAGAAGATTGAATGTGCGTATATGTCGATGTCAAGAATTCCTTCACTACCATCAAAGGAGTATGCAAAGGCAAGAGGGATTAAGGGGCCCCACCTGAAGTCATAGTCTGGGTAGAATCTCGACTACCACACAAGGATAAGAATCGACGTGGAGTCACAAAGGCTCTGTGGAGAATACAAACAAGCCACACGGAGTCTCGGGCTCAGACTACGCAAGAAAGCCGGAATGTGATAAAAGTGCTCATTGTGCAGGTCTTTAATATCGCAGCCGACCACTACGACAATACAGCTGAAAAAGGCCTTCGATTATGGATCCCGAGAGTGGACTGAGAATCACAACATTTTGGGGCCCGAGGAGGCGGAGATTTGAGGGGCTCGCCACCGCGACCCGGAGGATTCAAGCAGTGGCCCGAGGTCTCGAGCCCCTCGAGAGAGGGAGGGGGCGTTACGAGTCAAGCAAAGTGATGTGGGAGGGGAGAAGGAGTGTATCGCCTCAGCCCCGTCCCGCATCTTGGCGCAAGGTAAAGGGGCAGGAGCAGCCACCGGGCATATCGCAGGATGGCAGCAGGGTGTGGCGCAGGGGTGGTCGTGTGCCTTGGGCTGGAGGTGAGTGCCTCACGCGAGGTCTGAAGGATGCACTATGCCCACCTTTGGTCTTTGCCATGGCCGAAGACTGAAGTAGCTAAGGTTTTACAGTAGAAAATGGATTTTCGCAGGGGAGGCACACAGAGGATGGGGCTTCGCAAAGGATGGAAGATATATAAGGGATTGGGCTCCTATTTATGGATAAAGGGGCAAGATGCGAAGGGTTTATGATGGGGAGGATAAAAACAGAGGGGAAGCTCGAGCAATGGAGGAGCACTAACGCGCAGGTTCAAGCCCGTACCAGGTTTGACATCGGCGATTCTTTGAAAATCGAGGGCACAAACAAAAAGGGGTGGAACTCACAACGCATGTTCGCAGCCCGACAGGAAAAGTGAGAATGAGTTTAAGCATGAAGGCGTGTGGCTGGGCAAATTTTGGCAACCCTTGCAAAATGACCCTACGAAATTGGCCTACTCCCGCGAAATTGCCCTGTGAAAATGGCATGTTCTGTGAAATTGGCCTGGGCATAAATTTCGTATGGGTTGCAAATTTTCGCAAGCCTTACGAACTTGCTAGAGCCTGTGTGGTCGAACCCGTGACCTCCTTTCTTCGTGAAAATTAAAACACAACCCGCAAAATGAAATTCCAGCATCAAATAAAAGGTGAAAATGAAATAGGAGCTATAAATAAAGATTAACTTAAAATTAGAGAAAATCTAAAGAGAAAAAAAAATGGGTAAAGCAAATGGGGTTCTAAAAATGGAGTGCATCATAAATGTGGGGAGACCGAGTCCACTAAACCCATTTTTTCAAGCCTTATCTCGGTGGTGTCGTGGAATTGTGGTGCTGAGGAGTGATCGGGCAAATTATTCTTCATCAAACTCCTCTATACTCTCCATCAGCTCCTCTCAGTTCCCTGAGCACAATGTTCTCCTCATCATAGCCAATCGTGCACACTTCCTCTAGTGTTCGTGTTGTCGCTTATGAAAATGTCGAGCCCCGTTGTCATGTTGCCAAACATAAGCCCATGACTCCATTCGGCAGCGATGATGGCATTCAAGGTAGCTACAAGAATGGCCTCCCAAGTATGACGGCACACATCGCCCCCAGCCACCGGCTCTGTGAGATTTAAAACAACGAAGTCCACGTGGATAATAGAATTTATCCACCTTCACCAAAACATCTTCCACTATCCCTTTGGAATTTTTACCGATATGTCCGCCTAAAGACAGGTTATGGTGAAGGGCTTCCTCAACCTCAGAGCCCTAATCAAGCTATAGATCGAGTATGGCAACAAATTGACACTAGCCCCCAAATCTAATAATGCCCTTTCTATATAAGTTCCCCCAATGTTCACTGAAATGGTGGGAGATCCTGGATCTTTATATTTCACTAGGGTCTTGCATTGGATGATGGAGCTCACCTATTCTGTTAAGAAAGCTGTTTTATTCACATTCAGTCCTTTCTTTACAGTACATAGGTTCGAGAAAATTCTGGGTATATGCTAGGACTCGTTGATCATGTCTAGAAGAGATATTAATCTTTCACCGCCAAAGACTTCAAAATTTCAATCAAGGTTCACCCCTTTTGCCTCTAAGGCTGGGAGGAAAAGGTGGAGGCTTGCTCTTTTTCATCATATCCTCTTTTATCAGTATTTTTTTAGGCTCCTCATCTTGTCCTTATTTAGCTTCATCAAGTGGTTTAGGAATTTATTGGTCAACATTTTTACCACTTCTTAGAGTGATAATGGCTTTCACCTCATCCATCTTGGGAGCAGCTTCACTGGTACTAGCTACCTGGTGGATTCCCATGGGATTTTGTTGGTTTGTGAAGGAAATTACTTTTCCCGCACTTGCCGCCGATCGTGAGCCTCGAGATGGAATATCGTAGGCTGTCAAATTTTTAAGTAATTTATTCGAACCCATCTATTCTCTTGTTCACGTTGCTTTCCTATAGTATCAATTCTCCGATGAATCGCATTCACTGCTTTCGCTTCTTCCATAAAGTTACCCACTACTTTGCTAAGGCTTCAGATGACTTCGCCTTTAATTGGAGAAGTTGTGGTTGTGATGGCTGAGAAGTCACATATTATGGAGGAGCAGTGGCATACTGGAGGTTTTGGCTTCAGAGAGATTCGGGTGATTTCACAAATAGGATTGTTAAGCCTTATATTGTGCATCGTTGATGGTTCGAATTAACCAACAACATTCGCTGTTCCACTAACATCTCCTACCATTAATAGTCGACATTGTTCTCCCGTATTCTGACTGACAAATGAAGCATGGCTTGTTTGGCATATAATATCACTCACTACTTGCACCCCATGCGGGTTTCTCATTTCCAGTTCTTCCAACCTTCTAAGCATAGAAAACTGCTTTCACGCTCCATGTCCTCCAACAGAGTACATGCCACTCCCTTGTACTGGGACAAGTCTCATTCTTTCCATCTTCCCCTGGTTAAAGCTCATCCCAACCTTTGAAGCCTCAAATACATAATTCAGAAATCCAAAGCTTCCTCTGGATTTTTGCTCAAGAAATCTCCTCCACACATAGTCTCTAGCAATTGCTTCATGGTAGGAGAAATTCCATCATAGAAGTAGCTGACCAGCAGCCATGTGTCAAACCCATGGTGAGGAAAAGCATTTAGTGCTTCCATGTACCTCTCCCAACATGCATAGAATTTTTCATTCTCAATAGCTGAGAAGGTGGAAATTTGCCTCTTCAAACTATTTGTTCTGTGAGTGGAGAAGAATTTCTTCAAAAACTCAAACAGATGCCCAGCCAGATGCTCCTCGCCTTAAAGAGTTAAGCCACCCTTGGATTTATCCTTCAATGTGAAAGGAAAAAGCTTCGAGCCTCATTAGATCCACCGTGATGCTCTTCCTGAAGGTGTTGTAGACCTCCTCAAACTCCTCATGTGCGAGTAAGGGTTCTCACTCTCCATGCCATGAAAAGTGGGAAGAAGTGGCACAAGGTAAGGCCTAACAACCATTTTCTTAGTTGAAGGCACAATGCAAGAGGGGGCACTCATCCAAGGAGGATGTATGTGGTCCCTCATGGATCTATATGCATTGGGATTCATTTCCACTGCCTACTAACTTTGTTGTTCTTCAAGTGGAGGTTCCATTGTGTTAAACTAAGGCTCAATTCAGAATCTGATTCCTGTGGAATTCTGATTTTTACTAATCTGCCTTTTGAATTCCTAAACCATTGGAACATAAACTCCTACATGAAAAACACAGGACAACACCAAAAAGAAACCAAAACAATTTTACCAAAAAGAGTCAATGTTAGCTAAGGAAAAATAAAAAAGGTATAAACAGTATAATGAAATTAAGTAACCGAGCAGTAAACTACTAGAAAGAATGAAAAGAGAAAAGAAATTCACCAGAACCTTTGATGAAGATCACAAGTGTTCAGCATGTTGTCATTTTCACTAAGGCACCATCCCCGACAACAACGCCATTTGATTCGCGTGTGCTTATGTGTAGCCCGTAAAGTATTCTGAATCAACAATATTTATAACCTAACACCTCGTACTGGCGTAGCATAGCTACTATAGCACAATGGTTCTGTGGATCGCCCATGGATGGGTTGTGTAAATTACTCACGTGAAATTCTGAACTCCGGTGAATTCATTGATTGGGGTTGTTATAAAAGAGGAGTTTTGTAGTTGAAATCATGACCAAAGTGATGTAAAAATATAGAAATAATTCCCTTAAGTGTTAAAGATCGGGCTGGTTCCTAAGGTAAATGAGGGGTTTCTGGTCTTTTTTCTCGCACGGAAAGTAACCTATAGTTACCTCCCGAATCGGATTTTGATTTTGCTATAAAACCTGACCCTCAATAACTATCCTTTGAAAATGGCATTCAATGTCCATTAATGTTCTCAATTAGTTAAAAACCCGCCTCCTTGAATCACCTTCCAATGACTCATAAATGATAACTAACCAACATCACAGGATCTAGCAATAAGCATCCAATGAGCCGTAAAAGCTTACTATATACTAACCATTCAAGGTGAATCAAGGATCGAAACCCAAAGTTGAAAGAGAGAACATCAACCAAGAGAATACTCACGTTGACAACATGAGAGCCCCTCTACTACAGTTCCCTTGTCAAAGGTCTCTTACTTCAAGGAAGGTGGGAGTTTAACCACTCATCCTCTAAGTTGTCATTCTCATAGGGTGATTGCCTAGTGAGAAAGTGAAGGAAAATGAAAGAAAATCCAGAGAGAAAAAACACGAGGCTTCTCTAGGAAGCTTTTCCAATTTCGATGAATGAATAATTACAAAGTCTTGTCTCTGGCATATATGCCATACTGCATATACAATTTACCAAAATATCAAAAGAGAATCACTATTACATAGGGACAAATTTGGAAGAGATAAAAAATAGTACAAAAAAAGTCGAATAAATAAGAGTGTACTAATTTTGCAAGGGCCGCGAATGCTAAATTCCTCTTAACCCTTGCGACCATTTCCGTGCTTTGTCAGGCTTCTTCTCGCACTACTTCCTCTTCCAAATTTCACCATAACTGATTTCAACTCAATTCTCTGTGATTAAGCTGACTCTCTAACCTTGGCATAACTGGCCTATGAAAACTACAAAATTCGCCATAAAATATGATCAGTAGCATAGCTAGGTCCTTAACATGCCAAACGGGTTAATTAGGTTGATTACTACGCAAAAAGGGCTTAAAACCTGTAGTAATAAGAGTGTAAAACAGTACTGTTTGGGTAGTAATCAGCGAGCCCACAAGCAGGGCAAGTAGGGTAAGAAAACTATAGAAGATAAAGACAACTGAGGGGAAAGAGCATAACAACCCCCAAAGATCAAGACCTTACAAACTATGCCGAGGAATGTTGATGAATATTTAAAATCCAACAAGTAAGGAGTTGAAGAATTCAAGATCTGCTGCCAGGTTGGGCTGGAAATAGTGTCAGGCTTCAAGTATAGTTGAGACAAAGAACAGTCGCCAAGCTAAGGAAAAAAGAAGAAAGGGATTTTGAAGATATAGTCCTAATGGATTGAGTCGCACTAAGACCCAAAGACATGGAGGGAAAATAGTCAACACCTGATAGCTCAAGGAAATAAGCAAAGAGTTAAATCTATACAAACCAAAGGGCTCCTCCTACCCTCTGGTAAGGTAGCTCACTCACATATTTTCCCATGGATTGGTATAAGGAGGCCAAGAGAATGGTACCCAAAGCATAGGGCCGCCCAATGGCAAGGCCCTAGCCAAAGGAAGATACTCCATGAAAGGCTTACTTGAATGAGGACAAAAGACAAAACTGCAAAGAAGAACCCACAAGAACTCTATGTGTTATGTGGTAGAAGGTACCCCAATAGGAATTCGCCACTTCCGTATGGTAGATGAGTAAGAAGTTTGGGAAGTAGAAGAAACTTCAATATGAGGAAGCAATTGGTCATGGACATCTAGGAGGCACACGACCCTCTGGAACCCACTGCATTAACCAAAGAAGACTAGAAATGTTCCTCAAGGTAATGGATGCCGAAAGGGAAGATAAATGAATTCAATTCCTTAGACCAAAACCTTAAAGTCGTACTCATAAAATTCAAATCTAGGGTTATGCTCACCTTGGTAAGCTTAATGAATTGGGAAATACCTAAGGATTCCTAGTGTTCGTAGAAATGAGGAGATAGTCTGTCTACCTAGGTTATCCAATCCTTAAATGCCCTAGGCCATGACTTGGCTGGTAAAGGCCATAGTTCAAAGTTCTTTTCCAAGAAGTATCTCTGATGGTGACGCTGAGGAAAAGGAAAAGCTAGGACAGAAATAACCACATCTCCAATAGCAAGAGTAGTCCCAAATTCCAACAAGAGAGGAAGAGATGACAGTACACTGGAACATAGAAAAATAGTATCAACGAGCCAAGGTTGAAAGGGAAGAATGAAGATGGTTGGAGAAATTATAAGGAAATGTCTTTACCTTAAGGAAGATTGTCCGTACCATGTCGTGAAATGAAGAAATCAGATAGGGAAACCAAGAAGAAATCAGGGGATGAAATGTTGAAAGAGATTAATAGGATGGGCTCTTTTTTATGAGAGGTTTCAAAATTTTCAATGGCAACTACTACCATGGTAACCTTGAAGTCTTGCAGTCATATGTTGGGAAGACATATGAGAAAATCTCTTTAAAATACTAGGTATGCATGACCTAACCTATATTATCCAAGACAATATCTTCAAGTCCATCAAATAAAAGGTTGAGAAGTTACCTTTGCGATGCTTCCGTTGGTAGGTGATGAGTGCAAAACTCATTTATGTTTTGAGTTCATTTTACATGCTATTTTGTGCATTTTGTATCCATATTCATGTAAAACTCATAAAATTTCCTCTAAACTTGGTTTTGCGGTGATTTTGATTTAAAAACAAAGCCGATTCTAAGAAGAAATGAGCAATATATTTCCCAAAAGAAAAGTCAACCGGGAGTTCTACAACACGCCACTGAAGATAAATTTGTGTACCATCTGGAACATCAAATGGTTCAAATTCTCCCCATGGTTGCATTCTACATCTAAAGAGCTTTCCAATGAGTACCACGCCAACCAGTTAAACGGCAAAGGCGACCTCGACAAGTTGGAGAAGAAAAACAAGTTGCTATCCAAAAACTGTCGCGACCAAGCAAGCTATCACAACCAGGAAACTTGGTCGCGACCAAAAAAACTGTGTCGCAACCAAGAAATTGTGTCGCGACCAAAAACGTTGAGAAAACTAAAAGGGCCGAAAATTGATATTTTGGCCTATTTTCAAGCCCATTTCACCCTAAGACCATATATATACTCGTTTTTTAGGTAAAGATGGCAAGTAAGACGTGGTAACCTCTCATGGGGGTTTCTCTCTAAACCGCCCATTTTTCCAGCTTTTCTACATATTTTGATTTTTCATAGATCTTAGTGCACTTTTTTAGTGTGCATTTTCTTGTATTGAAGAGATTTCGGTGTTGTATAACGTAGATTCGTATTTCACTAATAAAAATTAATAAAGATTGGAAGCTAAAATCTAGATTTTTCTCTCTCTCATGGTTTTCTCTCTAAACCCATTCATTTTTCTTAGTTTTCGCCAGATATTTTATTTTTAATAGATTTTAGAAACAGTTTTAGAACAGATTTTTATTTCTGCAAATATACTCTAATACAGATAAACACAGATTTGTATTTATCATTATTCATAAGGATCAAAGCTAAAATCTTATCTTTTTTAATTTTTGTCTCTATTTTCTTTCTTCATTACTTACTTTTTTGTTTGATTAATGATGATTGAAATCCAGTAATGAAACATTAAACACCCTCTAGAGGTGGGGATTAATTGTTGAACATTCAGATTTGGCGCTTTAGCTTATTTTCATGGCTTCAAAACTGAATTTATATAATAGGTATTATTTATATAATGAACTATTCGGAATATTAGTAGCTTATACCCAGAAAAGAGCTGTATCTTTGCTCTAATTTTCAGGAGGCCCTCTGAGTGATACAGAGATGGAGATTCCTAAGAGTAAAGAGCAGTAACTTAGGGGTATGTTAGACTAATATCTTGAAACTAATGAACTCTAAAAAATTACTTTGATAGATCACTAATTTACTTCCATGGTGAGGATTTTAATTAGATGATGTATCAATTTAGTTGATTAGAGGTGTCTCCTTAGTCTTGATCTCTTGTTAGCAAAGATCTAATCAAGGAGATATAAAATTTTATTAGATTTGAAGGACGAGATACCAATTACATTGGAGAAGGCTTACATTTTCCTATCTATGGAGGCAAGAATTCTTCTCAAATTCTAAGAAATGTCATGGAAGTATTGGAAAAAGAAAACAATCAAATTTTAAAGAGAGTCAGTTTTATAAGTAGGTATTTAGACTCATTTGTCCCGAAAGGAATATGTAGTGTTAGATAGTGAAATGTATAGTGCTAGGAGAAATCCAAGTCATTGTACTGGCCTGACAAATCTAGCATTCAACTCACAAATTGTCAGCGCTTTCAAGAAAAATGTAAATGTTTTGTGAATAATTATCTCCATCCTTAGTAGCCTTTCATACCTTTGTGGAATTAAGTAGTTGTTTATTTGCAGATTTGTATCAGTTTCAAATCGCTTTTGTTTCAATTAAATTGATTTTATTCCACATCCTATTTGATCGCTCTAAATAGCATATTCTTGTAAATTCTGGGTGATCAAATTCCCAATTAGGAGATAACCTTCAATCCTCGTAGGTACGAGTATCCTAATTCCTAGAGTCCACTTTATTACTTGTATGACCCGTGTGCACTTGCAGCAGATGAGTGGTGGTAATACTTTTCATTTTTTTAGCTTTTGAGTACACTTACTTTTGTTTCAATTCAATTTTTTTTAGTATTTACCACATCTACCTCCCTTGACCATTCATGATACACTACTTGGTCTCACAAAGAGGCGCAGGCTTAAAAGATCGAGTAGAGCGGGAGAGACCAAGATCTACATACAAAGAAGGAAAGCTTTGGTAAGAACCAGACTTAGTTTTAATTTTTTAAAGACTGTTTCGTTGAAGAACAAATGGTGTTGAAGTTCTAAAAAATGAAAATGGTATTTATTTATTTTTTAAAAGACTTTTTCGTTGAAGAACAAAGGACGTTGGAGTTCTAAAAAACGAAAAAGGGTATTTATTGGTTTTTTACAGATTTTTCGTTGGAGAACAAGAGTTTTAGAGTTCTAAAAACAAAAGGGCTTTCCTCGATTTTTTTTTGTCGAGAGCAAGGGTTTTAGAGTTCTAAAATACGAAAAAGGATCTTTCATGATTTTTCAAAAACTTTTTCATTAAAGAACAAGGGTTTTAGAGTTCTGAAAAACTAAAAAGGGTATTTCCTAAATTTTCAAAGATTTTTTCATTAAAGAACAAGGGTTTTAGAGTTCTAAAAAATGAAAACGGATCTTTCCTGGTTTTTTAAAAGACTTTTTCGTTGGGGAACAAAGATCAAGCTCAAAAACCGAAAAGACTTCCTAGTTTTTGTGAAAATCTGTGTTTCCTCGGGATTATGGGATTAGAGATCATTTGAAACATTCATTGCAAATCACTTCGATAAAAAGGGATAGTTCTACTTACCAGTGCAAGAGGTAAGTTCGGGCTGTGGAAGATGGCCGAAAAAATTAGAACTTGCAATAGAAAGAGGATCGATGGAAGCCCCAACGTCGTTTGTAACATCGGTCCAAACGTCGCCGTCCTCAACGTCGGTTTGATGAGCGGAGATGTCGCCTTCAGCCATAAAGGGCATCGCTGCTTGAGTAGCAAACATTCACCAACAACAGGAATTCTTTGGCCAAAATGGGCTTGATGAAGAAGTTAAGGTGGAGAGAATATATGGAAGGCCTTGTACGTAAATCAGTGTTTCTTCATATGAACTTGCCAAATCCCAAAGGAGAGTCATTTTATATAGAAGGAATTGAAGAAGGAAGATTAAAAGTCGCAGGTTTGAAAGAAAAATTGGCAGGAGTTTTTTCTCGGGTTATTACTTTAGGCTTTTTCAACTCATCTAACCGGGCTTAGGTTTTGGCTTGTTCTTCTCGTTGGTAATCTACATCCAAAGGGGTAAGTTACACTTTGGGCCCTTATGATAGAATGATGAGAGAAAATAGATGAGAGCCTTTCACATATAAAAGCTTTTTCATACAAACATGGCCCATGGGTCATATTATATGTGGGGGGCACTTGTTTACATTAAAAATAAAATTTTGAGCCAAAACGGTATTTAAATAATTATTCGGCCCAAAGGGTAGTAGAACAGTCGAATCTGACATAGTTCCCAAATCGAATCCAAGCAACCTGGGCCTTAAGAAAAAAAGCCCAAGCTTCCATGATTGATTTCATGAAACGGTCCAAGGATGGCTGGATTTTTCAATTTGTCAAAAGTTGGCTACCATAAATGCCAGACTTTGTCATAAAAACTGGATGAGATTTTTCTCCAACTCCAAGCCGCGATACTTGTAACGCGAAGCAGCTATTGTTAGCTGATAAATGACTCGAGAACAAGTTGTTGCTGATAAATGACTCGGGAGAACAAGACTATAGTGTAGACAAGAGCAATTTATTAGAGAAGGTGAGATGAGTCAAATATCTTAATGCCTATAAAAGGAAGACTCAACTTCAGAGCAAAGCCCCGGAAAATCAATCATCAACCAACACTTAATAGAGTATTTCAGCATTTTCTCATAGTTTCTACAAGTTCACCAACAATATTTCCAAATTTCTAGCTAATTTATTTCAAAGTATTTGTTTTCAAAGCTTTCATACTTTAACAATTCCATTTTCAGTCAGATTATACAATGAAATTTACTATTTTTTCAACTTGTTCATACATTTTTTATCTCAACTTTCAATACATTATAATTTTCAAAGCATTTTCCACTTAAACTTTAGGGAAATAGGGAATCCATTTTTTCACTTGAGTAGAAGTTAGATTCGACATGGTTCAGTTCGAAAATACTATAATTTCTTAACACACCTGTGCATTCACCAATTTCAATGCTTTTGTATTGTCTGGACCAAAATACAGTAGAAACAATAATATAAGTAGATTTCTTTTTTTGATATCTATCTATTTGGAATTACAACGTTGTAGCATTCTTTTCTTACAAAGACTTGAACTTGATCCTTTCTTATACCTTACCTGACTTTTTAACCACCAAGGCATACCTCATAAGTAAGGAATATCCATTCGACTCTATTTGGAACCCGAAAAATACTAAAAAAAAGGATTTATCATATTTGATTTCGTGTCATAAGAAATATAAGAGATGTAAGACCCGAGAAATTCCAATTTCTGGAAAAATGGCAAAATCGTAATTTCGGTTAAAAATCCGAAATTTATTCTCTAGATCTCGATGATTTAAACTATCGCACCATTGAATCGCTCCTCGCTAAATTAGCTAGCACGTCGACTGGGTCTAATTCGAGACGCTTGAGATTTACATGTTTTTTGAGCATACGGGTCGGTCAGAACGATTACGACGAAGTCACATATAACACAGATCACGCTACTATAACCAGACAGAAGAGGAACTACGAAACTGACTACCGAGATAAGGTCGAATGTCAAATTGGGGAAAAACTGACATAATCTGGCATTTCGGACCATTCATGATACAAGACATCTGAATAGTATCCCACTGGTGGTGGTACAAACAGAAGACATCAACTTTATTGAGAGATCTCCCAAGTCACAATGATCCCACACCCACAGCCTCTTATCAGCACGAAAGCCGCTTCTACTGCAGAGGCTTCTCTCGGTACGGGTTTAGGGAGTTTCCTCAACTCCGGTATGCAGGTTTCCACGCTTTATTCTTTGCTTAAGAATGCATGTTAACGCTTTGAATGAATGGCACCGCGCTGAGGCTGGCTGACGGCTCCAAATCTCGAATCGGCGCTATTAATTTGAACCTATGCGACAAATTGCGATTATCCACCTACCGTTTCGAGCGCTATGGTGAAATGTGTGCTATGAATGTATGCTTTGATGCGATGAGGGCCGAAATCACTGAGAATACAAGGCTCACAAAAGCCGAATCGATAATTGTTTTGATGTGAACAAGACCGAGGGTTTTAACGCCCATCACAACAATTTTGTGAAAATATGTGTCATCGGGTTATTCAAGTAATCGTCATATTCGATCATTGAAATTCTTGCCGGTACCTAATTTTGAGCGTGAAACGAAATTACATAACACGATCATGCGATTTTGATGCGAATATACGTATCGCGATATATTTGCATGCGTTATATTTAGTTATCGAAATTCAAGATCACAACGATTTTATACAGACCTGCAAGATCTTGCAGAGACAGAGTCGAGCGCATTTATAAGAATTCTGCAGAGAATTCGCTCGCCATTGCCTAAAAATAATAATAATGATCTGGAGCAGAGTCCATACTAAAAATATCAATCGTCGGACACGGCCCAATTGATATACATCGGAGGGTAGTCCACATAATATCAATCGCCTGAGACGGCCCACCGATATACATCGTATACCACAAATATAACGCTCTGAGACTCGCCCACTACTTAGATCGGAGGATCACAAATATAAACAAACAACTTTGTTTGAAATTAGTTTATCATACATGGCTTAGCAAAGTAGAGAGCTTCCGTGGAGGACTCCTAGGGTATAAGATGACCGCCAGACATTCAAGCAGTGATCATGCATTGGCCAATGCGTATTTATTTTTAAAGATCGTGATACGCATCTAGTTTGAGAGAGTTTCACTTTCGATTCCACTATCGAGCATTAGCTCACCCCGTCGAGAATACATTTCTTCATGATAGTAGCGACGGCGAGACGGCTCGTCCAGAGGCCGAGTTTAGAAGAAAAGCCTGATTATGACTTCACGATCTTATACACGTATCGGAATTCTCTAATTTTAATATACGTTGGCCAGATAAAGAAAGAAACATTCAACTCTGTAACTATCGACATACTGGGTTCATAATGGTATGTTTTATGAGTATTGTTTTTATACCTGCCACTGCTTTACTCATTGCCATGATTATATCTGGACCGCTTATGTGCTCTCTACGCAGGCTATTGGGGATTCGTAATAGAAACCCCCGCATGTACGAGATCGCCCCGATTTTCTAAAGCTATTGGCCAGAACCCAGGGACAACCACTTCTCAGATTCCGCGGTCGACGGCACTGAACTGACTTCTACAGCACATGCTATAAAAAATAAATATAATTAAAATTTTATATATTTTAAAATTTCTTCATCCATTTATAATAGAAAAATAAATAAATTTCAATAAACATATAAAATTAATTTATTAAATTTAAATATATATATTTTTATTTCCCCCTAAATTTTCGTTCATTCCCTCTCAATTTTTCTTTCCTTAATTACATAATTCTCATAAAAATAAAAAAAATTAAAAAAATTAAAAAAATTTCGGGTTACAAACGCCGATGAATCTATTTATTAGAACATGGATACCAACTTTGCCCGTGGTAGAGGGCAGAATTACCAACGAATCCTCGTTCTCTTCTAGGGTAACTCACATCATTGATCATCCATCTCTGTAGTCCCAAAACCCTAGTCGCACGATTCCAGCTGCGTCGCTGTTCTGTTCTATCCACCATACCCCTTATCATCTCAACTCCTTCTTCTTCAAAGATTAGGTTCAATCTGCGAAACCCTATTCTCCTTAATTACTTCCTGACAAACCATGGTTTCCTCTTACGACCAGGACGACGTACAATCTCAATCCCAAGTCGACCCTCAGGGCTACGACCCCAACTTCGTTCCCGACTCCGTCAAGACCTTCGTC
This sequence comes from Tetrastigma voinierianum, assembly GCA_016808115.1. NCBI lineage: Eukaryota > Viridiplantae > Streptophyta > Magnoliopsida > Vitales > Vitaceae > Tetrastigma > Tetrastigma voinierianum. The sequence continues at coordinate 130,938 of JAEQBH010008166.1, forward strand.
GTCCACCTCTACCGCCACATTCGCGAGAAGAACGTCTACGAAATCCACCAGATGTACGAATCCTCCTTCCAAACCCTCTCTGACCGCCTCTTCAAGGACACCCCATGGCCATCCGTCGACGCCGTCGCTCACTACGTCGACAACGATCATGTCTTCTGCCTCCTCTACCGAGAGATGTGGTACCGGCATCTATATGCCCGCCTCTCCCCCACCGCCAAGCAGAGATCATCTCAGGGACAATTACTGCTCTTTTGTTTCAGGTGGTGTTACATGGAGTGGTGAACATGCAGCTGCTCAACCAGTGGCTCTGGACATGGCTTTTCGATGAGCTTGTGCACGCTCTGGTGAGCTTTTGCCAGTACACAGAGCCAAGATGAAGAACAAGACGAGCAGGAGATTGCCTCCCTTGAGGCAGTATGATCAGGTACTTACCTGATTTTGATCTAATATTGGGAAATTTTGAATTTTGTGCATTCTTTTGTTTTTCTAGTTAAAGGGGTTAGAAAACTTAATATTTCAATTTATCATAAAGTAAGGTTCTTCCTCCGGCCATAACTAACAGATTTGCAATGATTTGATGTATATTCACACCAGTAGGGAATTGTTATCTTGAGCTATGCCCATACGCCACTGTTGTAGAGACTGGAGATTCTATCCTAGATTTTTCCACACTTCTCTCTTTTTCTTCTTTACATCGGGAAAGAAGAGGAAATTATGATAACTACCCCTATTTTTTGTTTTAAATTGCAGGCTTGGAATGTGTATGGCGTGCTCAACTTCTTGCAAGCACTTGTTGAGAAGTCCATGATCATTCAGATTTTAGAGCAGGAGAAGGAAGGACTGGAACAATCCACTTTACTGATGGATATGATTACGATGGTGGAAGTAATGTCCTTAAGGTGCTGGGATATTTCAGCATGGTGGGCTTGCTTAGAGTGCATTGTCTTTTGGGTGATTATCACACAGGTCTGAAGTGCTTACTCCCCATTGATATTAGTCAATCAGGTGTTTACACCAGTGTTATTGGAAGCCATATTACAACTATTTATCATTTTGGGTTTGCCAATCTTATGTTGCGGAGGTATGCTAGTCCTCCACTCTGTCTAATAGTCTTTTTCTTTGATTGGTTTAGGATTTCTGGATGTAGATTTCATAATTTTTAGTTACGAATATTCCTTCAAATTCTTCAGAGTCAAATAGTTAATGACAATTTCCCTATAACTAGTAATCACTCAATAGTTAAAATTCTATTAGGTGTTCAAGTGTCTGACCTTAACTAGCTTTTGTAACCACCAGTTCAAAGTTTGTCTAGAACATTGTCTTGTGATATAAAAAATTCAAGAAATTTCGTGCCTCTAGCAATTTACCAAGGAGCTATGGATTGCTTACTTACAATATCTTGAACATTGTTTACATATGGAAGTGCTTAAAAATTCTTTAAGAAGGTTGAAAGCCTGTGAGATTGTACCTAGAGACGAATTTTCTCTATGAAAGCTTGAACACCTTAATCTGTTAGCAAGTAGGGGAAAACGTGAAACTAAATGGAAATGCAATGCAGAACTGCATCTATCGATGTTTTGATGTTATGTTCTTTAAATTTGGGAAGCATGTAATAGTTGCTATTTATTTGAGTGCAAACCCAAATAGGAACTTGCTTTGGGGGAAGCACTGAGTACCTGGGTAATCTTGTTATGACCGATGACAAGAAAATTGAGTATGAATTGTACTCATTGTGCCCCCCGCAAAATAAAGATATATGCTTAAATGAAAAATAAAAACATCATTTTGTATTTATCTCTATAAGTGCATTGCTTTTTCTAATACACAACTAAAATTTAATTTAAATGAGAAACTGCCAAAAGATACTGAACCCTATTACATAGATCAATGCACCACTGTGTGTATGTTTGTGTTTTCTCTTGTTCACTTAACCTAACAGGTTTCTTGGTCTTCTAAAGGTATGTGGAAGCCATTCGGGAGTTCAACAAGATTCTTCTATACATTTACAAGACCAAGCAATTTCATCAAAAATCTCCACAGTATGAGCAAATACTAAAGAAGAATGAGCAGATGTATGCTTTATTGGCAATTTGTCTCTCACTTTGCCCCCAAGAGCAGCTTGTTGAGGAGACTGTACAGTCTCAGTTGAAGGAGAAGTACGGTGAGAAGATGAATAGAATGCAGAGATATGATGACGAAGCATTTGCTCTCTATGACGAGCTCTTCTCATATGCATGTCCCAAGTTCATTACCCCCTCAGCTCCTGTTTACGAGGAACCTCTTGTAAATTACAACCAGGTACATGCTTCCCATATTACGTTTGTGGTTGGTAGTAACTTGGATGGCATCAATCAATTAGTCCAGATAAACTGTGTTAACCAACTGGCTTTTATTTAAACATAAATTTTAATGGGCAAATAGAAACATATTAGTACTAAAGGGAGATATTGAAAATGCTGATTAAAAGAGGGAAGGGGGAGTATGGAGGAACTACATAGGGTGCTGAAGGACACTAATAGACCAAACAGCCAACTAAGAGAACAATAACAATCTTACTAAGGAAACCCAGTTGCTGAGATGCTGAAGGACTAAAGAGCCTACATGTCATAAGTAGGGTCCTAGGAAAATACTAAAAATATAACTAAGAAAGAAAACACATTCTCAAATATTTCAATAACAGAAGAAAGAATATACTCTTTCAAGTATTGTTTGTCTTCTAAAGATCTATATTTTACATTTTTGCCAAATAACCCCGAATAAACAGAGTTGCTGTCTGCCTGCAAGACTCTTATGCCAACTAAGTTAGACTTACTTCACTGACTGGGAAAGAATTCATGAAATGCCAAACGGGTATAGATTCCATAATTTTCTAGTTTTCTGACATTGAGTGAGAATTTGTTTTACTTATTCTTCATAGGTTTTGTATAAAATACACTGACTGACTAACTGCCACCCCTTTCTTGAGTCAGTTTGTAGTAAAAATCCTTTCATGGACAGTCTTCCAAGCAAGAGATCTGCTTTCTTGTGGGTGCAGAAGAGCCTTGCACCCTTCAGGGCAAGGACCCTACCTGAAGTTGGCTCTAAAGGGAAAAAGTAGGATTTAACTGATTTTTGACCTGAGAGAGAACTGCTGTTTGCGTGAGTTATCTGGATTTTGCAAGCAGCCACATTTAGTTTCTGTGTCTAATTTCACTAAATGAATTACTGACTTATCATATGGATTAAGAGGAGCTTGGTGCAAAGTACAAGACATGATGTTTCACAATTTTCTGATCAAAATGATGTTTCACAATTTGAGTAAAAAAAAAAAAAAAAAAAAGAAAAGGGAGAAATAATGAATGGGTAAAAACAAAGGACAAAAGACTTGAGTGCCATGATATCAACCAAGAAACAGTGCTATTGGTATTGTTGGAACTAATACAAGGCATGACCTAGAGAATTTCACATTTTAATATGATCATATATTTTTCTACCGAATAAAAAAAAGAAAAAGAAGAAAAAAGGCATTTCAATTCAAATTGATACTCTCATGTTGCCATCATTGTGCCTTCCAGGTTAACTCTGATCATAGATGTATCTTTATTCTATTTTCATTTTTTTAATAGGTCATTTTTTTCCTGTTGGTAATTGAACTCTTGAAAACGCCACATCCCACCCAACTTTTGCCAATTGTGTTATGCCTCTAATCATGGATTTACACCTTGTATAAACCCTGCACCTTTTCAATGTACTCCTTTAGGCATTCTAATACAACGCTTACATTCAAAATTAGCAACAAAAGGTTTTATCCCAACTGGGGTATTTGACATGCTTCTCGCTGGCTCTAGTTCTGTTGTTTCTTTTGAACATGCAGCAAACTTATATTCTTTTGGCCATTTAACTGTGATGATTCACAATAAGACTCCAAATTTCAAGTGGTTAAGAGCTCAAGTGGAGAGGTCCAGGGTTCGAGTCCAAGTGGGCATTAATTTGTGCAGGAACAAATTACTATGACGATGTATTGCAAAGTGAATAGATGTTAAAAAAAGAAAAAGAAAAAAAGAAAAAAATGAACTGTGATGATTCGTCTGTGATTTGCTGGACAATTGTCTCTCACTCACAAGTTATCTGAATCATTTTTTAAATGGCATTTATTTGTACAGGATGCCTATAGACTTCAGTTGAAGCTGTTCCTTTATGAAGTGAAGCAGCAACAGTTATTATCAGGTGTCCGTACCTTCTTGAAAGTATATTCTACCATCTCCCTCGTGAAGCTTGCAATGTACATGGAAGTGGATGAGCCCACACTAAGGTTGAATCTTGAGGATTTTGCTTTTGATTCTGTCCTATAATATTATTAATTATAATCCTTTAACTTGGTTCTTGTGATATGTACCTTGCAGGACAATTTTGATGACATATAAACACAAAACACATGCTGTTGATTCCGATGGAAAAATTGGCTCCAATGCTGACATCGATTTCTACATTGATGATGTATGTTTTAAAATCTGCTTAGTTGGTTTGTTTTGGCGAAGGACTTACCTATCAAAAAAAAAAAAATTGTTGTATGAAGGACTTGTCTTAACCCTGTATGGAATTCCTTCAAGGTTAATGGCATAATTTGTATATCCTCCTATCTTTCATATGGTAGAATTTCTGAGAATTTGTAGTACACATTTATTGGATTTTCTATCCATGATGAACATGGATTGGTAATTGCATGCTTAGAAAATCCAATAAGGTACAGGAAACAAATTTCAAGTCATTGCACTCTGGCACTTGAATCATCGTATTGGAGAATCTAGGCGATAGAATTCGGCACAGCTTGAGTTCTTTTGATGGGATTTGGAATTTTCTAACAATAATGAACTTGGGTTTGGTGATTGCTTTGTTGTAAAGATTAGTTGAAAACTTTAATGACAGCTGTTGACCTGCTGGCAAGTTCAATTTTCAGCATGTGTGTATCATTATTTTCAGCTGTTGACCTGCCTACCCAATAGTTTGAATTTGATACAGTTTTAATTGCAAATTAGTTAGTTACTAGAACACCAGAAGGTAAAGAATGTTAGGAGGTTGGACTTTCTTTACAGAAGCTTCTATCTTCAATGGAGCTGTTAATTCCATCCTTTTTCTGCTAAATACAGGATATGATTCATGTTGTTGAATCCAAACCAGCTAAGCGATATGGGGACTACTTCATGCGTCAAGTTGTTAAGGTAGTCCTCCTCTCAACTTTGTTTTTTTGGTGATTCTTCAATTTTATTTAAAAAAAAACAAACATAATTTTCAATAGCTTCTCCATACTGAATTATATATTTTATATTTGTTTGTTCTCAGCTTAGGCTGGATTGATGAACGAAATGGACAGGGTTAAGCTTGACTGAGTTGCCTGCCCTTTTAAGAGTTCACCTCTTCTTTTGGTTCTTACGGATACTCATGAATTTTCTTTGTCCTATGTCAATTTTAGAGTCTGACATCCATTTAAATGTTAATGTATTTTTCTTGGAGACAAGAAGGAATCATTGGTATGTGGTAGCTCCCTATCAGGAGGAAGCTTATACAGTAAAAAGAGGTGATCCATTTTAGAAATATTGGCAGTTGCTCTTTTCTGGCATATTCTAATACCTTTTAGGTGAATATTTATTTTATTATATTACTTGTTAGGTTTTCCGTTTTTGTAAGGCTTATGAATTCTGAACATGAGGATACAGCTAGTACCTTTTGACTCTACCATCCTCTTGTTTCAGATGATCCCACTTATCTTGTAGTCTACTGTTATGAGTTTGAAAACAGCAATTAACCCTAATATAAGTCATATACATCTTGCCTCAAATCCTCCCAAGCCAATAGAGGACTCTGTCTTGGGAAACTATAAGTGTTATATATAGGGTCCCCATGACATAAAAACAGAAACGATCTTATGTAAGGTTAGTTACTGATACCATCTCATATACTTAACGTTTTCTTTTCTGTGTTCTTATCTAGACTCTTTATTAAATATTTTTGAACTCTTATCAATTAATTTTGACACAAGGACTAGGCCTAGGTTTTTGCTTTTTTTTTTTTTTAGTTTAATTTTTAAAATAAAATGCCATACTAGCTACCAACCACCTGGTTGGTGGTTGGTCATTTGTCATTGGTCATTGGTCATTGGTCATTGGTCATTGGTGGGAGTTCTATAATTTCTTGGGCAAACTTATTGATATTGGGTTTTTGTGTCCATTTCATGATTATTATTCCTTGCCTTGTCATACCCAAATTAGGTCTGTGTCATTTTCATGATTAGTATACCTATGGCTTATTATACAAATGGTGGAATGAGTGGAATGTTTTGAATTATCAATCAATCTCCATCGTTGAAAATAAATGGGAGAAAAATATTAAAGGCATGTTTCCGTTACAGTTTATGAAAACTGTTTTATGATTTAAAAACAATAAGAAAAAAAACATGGATAATATATTTGGTTCTCAAATTTTGTTTTGAGAATACATAAAATCACTTTTTTTAGAGAATGTTAAAATGATGTTCTTTGTGTTTTTAAAAATTGTTCTCAAAAACATTTTTCCAAAAATCTTAATTGCTGGATCAATATATGAACAGTGGTATCATGGGACAAAAGAAAATGGGATAAAAATATAAATGGATATTGGTAAGGCATAGAACCATGGAATTAAGCAAAAGGGGAGGAATTAAGTTATGAATAAAACGAGATCAAATCATGAAATAATGAGACATTAACTAACTGCAGTGTGATTAGATGGGTGTCCTTAAAAGTGAAAATGTCATCCATATATTTTTTTTTTCTAAATTACAAAAATAATATATATTTGAAATTATCAGTTTCTATTTTGTCTGCCTAGGTCATGTAGGCCGACATTTCATAAATGCCACTACTTCCTCATTAGGTGGCTTAATAAATTTTTTTTAACAAAACTCAAGTATTTAGAACAATGCTGTCAGAAATCAGTGTTAATTTACAGACAAGGAAGAGACAAAGAGACCGTATAAATTTACGATTTCTATTTCATGTCGATTAGGCCTATTTATAGGCTTATAAATGGTATGCCAAAAGCCTTTACATAAACGTGATACATTATCGCTGGGAGTAAGTGCCAAAAGTTCCTCACATAAACAACGACATCAGAATCGGGCCACACACACACATTCAACCACATTATACAACATTTATAACACTCTCAATCTACTCATCACAAGATCATTAAGACGCTCTCATTAAAACCTCGCAAGAAACCCAACGACAAAAACCCGGATCACGAAAAGAAAGACAAGATACCAATATCTTTAACAACGCCCCGATAATGATACGATACTTCATTCCCGAGACTCTTCACGCGCATACCAACCGGGACGCTAATAAGTTTCGAACGCGCAAAGAGCAACGCCAGAAATAAATCGCGATTATCATCGGACCATTCAAGGCACACATTGATTCCACCACTACTTGCAAAGCTCATGAAAGATAAGCACTCATGAATACGCCAGTTCGATCACCTTTAATATATCCTCCTGATCACAAGAATACACAAAGATTATCTTCATATAATACCGTCGGCTCATTCTTAATGTACATAATCCACATGATTCTCTCGACGTGGTCAGAGATTACCGGGATCTCAAATAAACATATCTCTCTGATAGCTTCATGCATGGCAAGTATTTCGAATGATCGAGGAGGTGGGCTACCTATAGTTTGTTTTATCGATTCCGCGATATAACAAGATTTAAGGCAAATATATATCCCGTCCGCGATCAGAATTTTCATGGAGGTCCGAAAGATAGCCAGATCCGCATAACCAAACAATCATTTGCTCCAACGCTCTTGGGGACAAATAATCCCATGTCACACGCTCCACTAGAGATATCTTAATACTGTTTAACTCCATTCCAATGCTTTTTTGGGGCCGGAAACAATCGTATCTTGCTAGTAAATTAACTCAAAGCAGCAATGTCTCGGTCGAGTATAATTTGGTAAGATACATTAGTGCCCCAATTGCACTAAGATACGGTAATTTCGTGACCAAGTAATTCTTCTTTTCTTTCTTAAAGTTTAACGTGATCTTTAGTCATCATGACCTAACAACCACGGGGGAACTAAGGGGATGATTTATCCATATAAAAGCTCGTGACTTTTTCTCAGATACGATCGATGATTAATACACCATTTGAACAATACCGACCGTTGTGCCGAGACAATATTTTGTTTTCCAAGATCTTTCATTTCAAATTCCTTCTTAAGTAGTCAACTGCTTGATGAGCTCTTCAGAATCCCAATTAAATTCAAATCTATCCACACATATATCGCAATAATTTGCAAATTCACTGCTACTTTCTTTATTAAAACGATGACAGTCTGAATTATTATTCACATATCCTCTTGAGTAATAATACTTAACGATTATACCACATTCGACTGTAATTGCTTCAACCCATAAAGATCACAGAATCCTGATTGAATATATAAGCCGTGGCTTTGAATTCATTATCAAGCAATTTGGAATCCTTCGTGATTTCACATACATAGTATCTAGAGATCCATATAAATAGGCTGTGACTACATCCATCAGCCGCATATCAAGCCCTTCAGAGATCAAGCAAATATATTAAATAGCGAATGTAGTTGCATCCATTACGGAGAATATGTCTCTCATATCAATTCCGCGCTCGCGGCAAACCATCACACACGCGCTTTTATATCGCACTATTTTATTTTGCTCATTTCGCTTTCGAATTAAAAAAAGTTCACTCCATCTATATCCAATAGTTTTATGTCTTTAGGTGTTTGAACCATCGTCCAAATACCTCTCGCTTAGCCAGTGACTTTAACTCGTTTCAATTCGCTTTCCATTTTAACTAATCATTTCGACGACATTCATCTATATTTTAGCATTCTTGGATCTTCATCATTATTTATGATGTCTCCAGCCACTTGGCAAAGATCATCTATAAAGTGTGTGATTTCGATTCCGATTTTACCTTTATGTATAATTGATGTAGGCTTATTCATCACATGCACGGCATAAACCATGAGATAACCGGACACTGATACTACAGGCTGGGCTCATTATTTATATCATTAATCTTTTCATTTGTATTTCAGAGCTCCTCTTCGTGAGTATTAAATTTAACATTTTTCTTTTCTGGTGCACTGCCTTGAGCGCGAGGTCGCCTCTACGCTTTAATTGTGGGTTTAGGCTCATTAGCCATGCTATATTTCAATTTTTTCCATTGGTTTCAATTGCGGCTGATATTTCGCAATGTATATGTGATTTGTGAATCTCTTGTTGAATCAATAAATGCATCGTAATCGGGATGGTAAGATCTTGTAAATGAATTATCTTTGAACCTCTAGTTTCGCATTGCTTGTGGGAGGGTCAAAACAGATAAAGATGATTCATTCCATGTAATTTTTCACCATTCTTCCTCGAATTGGCTTCTCCCCTAATGGCGAAAACATTTTCATTAAACACAACTGCAAATCGAAAGCAAGAAACTTCACCCGTGAGAGGCTCAACATGTGTGATACAGATGAGGATCAAACCAACATAAATACCATGCCGGTGATCTAGTTTAGTCGACATATGGAAAGAATATAACATAAACAAAGACAACCAAAACACGATGTGAATAGGTCAGTAACCCAAACAAGTTGGAAACGTGATAAATCCCGATTTGTCAGAGGGTCGTGAGTAATTAACTTCACGCATGAATA